>WNGS01063994.1:70138-72854 GCA_020271785.1 Procambarus virginalis
ATATATATATATAATATATATATATATATATATATATATATATGCGAACAAGCCTGAATGGTCCCCAGGACTATATGCGAATGAAAACTCACACTCCAGAAGTGACTCGAACCCATACTCTCAGGAGCAACGCAACTGGTATGTACAAGACGCCTTAAACCACTTGACCATCACGACCGGACATAATGAGGTGATAGCCGAAGCTATTTGAACCACCTCACCGCCGGCACTGGGAGCCAATGAAAACCGACTTTGGAAAAAGTCATATATATATATATGAAACCGACTTTGGAAAAAGTCATATATATATATGTAAAATTCATATATATATATATATATATATATATATATATTATATAATATATATTATATATATATATATATATATATATATAATATATATATATATATATGCGCAAACAAGCCTGAATGGTCCACAGGACTGTATGCGAATGAAAACTCACACCCCAGAAGTGACTCGAACCCATACTCCCAGGAGCAACACAACTGGTATGTACAGGGACGCCTTAAACCACTTGATCATCACGACCGGTGTGACGGTGTTCCCCCCCTTCTAATTCTCCCATGCCTGCTGTAAGAGTCATGTCCACTATTCCCGAGCGTTCTCTACGTTGCAGGCATCAATTGAATATATGTGGGAGAGAAACAGTATTCTCGATGAGCCGAGAAATTTGCGAAAATATAGTATTTTGGCCTGTGGGATAGGCCCTTTAGGGAGCCAATATGGCGCTGGCGAGTCTGTTCTCCCGCCAAAACTGTGTGACGTCAGTGTCGCCAGATTGGTCACCGTCAGCGTCGTGGCACTGGAAGCCAATGAAACCGACTTTGGAAAAAGTGACGTCACATAGGCAGGGGGAGTCCAGCCGTGGTGGCGCCTTAGCGCTATCAGTCTTTCACGACTCGTCCGAGAGGCAGGACGTGCGTCCGGTCATCCTGTCAGAGTGACGGATTTACCGAACTCCAGTGGATGTAAGCGTCTCCAGTTGTTAGCGCGCACTCTGTGAGGTCTTCCTGCATCCCCGATGTGGCTCAGATAAGGAATTGACAGAATATTGAGCAACAAGTGCTCAGGGACAGGTGCGTTGCAAGAAGTGGGCCGGGCATCGACGTGTGACGTCCTTGGCAGTTCACCAGTATAAGAGACAGCTTAGTGGCCGGGCCAATCCACCGTGAGTGAACCGGGTTGACCGCCTTGTCAACCAGGTTGAACGTGTGATCGACGATCCTGTCAAGTTTGACAGTAACCCCACCTTCGTGGAACCCTACGAGTCAACAGTTGGATGCAAGCACGTCGAGAAGTCTTCCCAAATACCTAGCGATATATCTAGACGACGAGGGAATTGACAGTGAAGTGAGCTTCAAGTGCTCTGAAGTCGGGTGCTGTGCGTGTGGAGTTTAAGCAGTATCGTCGGGGACGGCTGATAACTTCACAGTGACTTCGTGGTGGTGAGAGGCAGTTCCTCTGGGAGTACAGTGATAAGGACTAATTGGGAAACGTGCGACGACCGCCGAGACGTAGGCTGGCTGCCGTAGTTGGGAGGAAAGTTGACGGCCAGGAGACCGACTTCAACCCGGCGACGTACTGTAGGGGAAGGAGCACAGACCTGCAGTGTACAGAAAGCGGCGAGACGCGAAAATCCTAAGGCGTTGGCTTGTGTTTCTGGAGGGTGTACGAGGTGTGAGCCTGGACCAGGAGCTACAACCCAACTGTCATCCTAGGATAGGTGAAGTAGGTGTTTACAGTTACCCTCCCATTTCCGCTTTAGTTAGCTATATATTTTCTTGTCAGAATATTTTATATGTCGTGAGCAAGTCTCACCTGAGTCTAAGTCACAGAGAGCACAGTGTGTGGTGAGGCTACCCAGAGCGCTCACAGTATCAGTTTACATATATATCTATGTGTGGGTGTGTGCAAGCACCAGGATTCATCAAAGAATTTACTGTGACTATTATTAATTTCCTGTGATTATTATTATTATATATATTGGTAGTAAACCAGATATTGGTGCTAGGCTATGAGCCTAGAATTTATTGATTTAAATGCCTGTGTGTTGATCTCCATGATTTATTGATATACATGCCTGTGTGTTGATCTCTATGATTTATTGATATAAATGCCTGTGTATTGATCTCCATGATTTATATATATATATATATATGCCTGTAATTTGACTACTGATTTATCTATGTACATGCCTGTGTACTGAATAGTATCATATACATGAAGTGATTGCCAGTGATAAATCTTTAAGGGAAAGTATAGATTTAAAGATAAGTTCAGTGATCAAGCGAGTGCATTCACAGTAAATATTATTAAGAATAGAGTAATCTTTTGGTACGGTGAAAAGTCACTGTGAGTGCATTGTGAATAAGATATTGATCGTGAGGCCAGTGAAATCATAAGTATGCCATGTGAATGTTGAATACAGTGTTTTGCGAAAAAGTTAAATAAACGGGGATCGTGATAGAATTAGAAAACAAGTACTATCTTTCTCACGGTCGCGAGGGCCCCAGTCAGCTGAGATCTGACAGGTGACGCGTGGCGCTGTCGGGTGTTGCCATATCGGTGCGCTCCAGATTATTCTGCTACGGATTGAGCAGTTTGTCATATATTGTTCATGATACATTGATGCATATATATTTCTCGTTGTTTTAAGTAAAATACCAAAACTCGTTGGTGTTTGATATCATCCCC
>WNGS01063994.1:82294-96519 GCA_020271785.1 Procambarus virginalis
GGAGGCGGCCAGGTGAGCACGCCAGACTACCATTGACAAGATACGTATGCTCATATTTTAATATTTCTCTTTTCAGATTGCTTGGCAGTGTCGACAGTGATGCGCCTCCGCTGCCGACGTCCGCCCACCTCCGCCGCCACACACCCACCCCGCCGTGCCACCCCATGGCCAGCTCATGCCTCAGCCTCCCCAGCAGCCCCTGCCTCCTGTGCCTGGCCATCGGCAGGAGGAGACCATGTACCAGCAGGAGTTTCTCCCACAGGCGCCAGGGACGTGCACGCTGCCCAGGAGGGGGATTGTCAGGGAAGACCCCAACGGCCGCTTCAGGTCCCCCTCCAACCCCCGCCAGCCTCCCGTCAGCCCCCGCCTTACTCCAGACACCAGCCCCCAGAGCCCATCAGGAGGCCCCGCGGGCCCTATCAGCCTCCGCCACCTCCCAAATTTGACGCCAGAGACCCTAGAGACCCTAGAGAGTCCCGAGAGCGAGACATGCGAGATCTCCACGGCGGCAGGGAACCCCGAGAGAGAATCCCAGAGACATTCGAAATTCGCGCAATCTCGAGGACATGAGAGAGACAGATTTCAGAGACACTAGAGACCCGAGGGAGAGAGATGGGAGAGATCAGTGGGAAGGAAGGGATTTCCGAGGACCACATGATGCCAGAAACCAGCAAGAGTCCAAGGAGTCGCTGGATACCTCTCACTTCCGCGAGATACGCGAGTCTTGGGAACGCCGCAACTCTGGCGTGCCTCGAGGCGTGCCGCAGGAGGACCACCTCAGTGGCTCCTCCCTCCCTCGCCAAAACTACGAGTCGTGGGCGCCTAAGCGTAACCGGTGGTCGACTCGTGAGTTGGATTCAGGGTTCGACTCCCTCAACTCTCCGGCCATGGAAAGTGGCCCACGATCACTTGACTCCTCAGCTGGGCGTAACGGGCGCCTGATGGCCGCTCCTGGGACTAATTCTGACCAGGTTTCGTACTCACAGTCGACAGAAGACTTGCTCAACGCCTCCAGGACCTCACCGGTGTCCGTCTCCTCCGCTACCTCTTCTGTCTCCTCCTCACCCGTCCAATACCCGACAATTCGACCGGCTAAACAGCCTTGTGTAACCGGCGCCTTACACACTCATCCCTCACCACACAGCTCGCCTCACCCTGGCAGCGGGTCACCTCACGGCCCTCCTCATCATCACTCACCGTCAGCAGGGCTCCCGCGCCCTGCGTCACCCGAGGGGGCGCTGCTCTCCGACAGCGTCTACCCTCAGCACGACACTCAGCCCCGCTATGCCGAGATCCCGGACGTCACCGAGCCTAGAAAAATTGAAGAGCGGCTGAACCATCGACTCTCTCGCGATTTGAGAGACATGAGAGATGTGCGAGAGATAAGAGATAGTAGAGAGTTGAGGGAGACCAAGAGAGACCCAAGAGAACAACGGGAGATGAGAAACGGCAGTGAGCCTAAAGGTAATAAAGATGCGAGACAGTCTAGGGAAGTGAGAGACACGAGCTTACCCAGGGATTTCCGAGAGTCCAGGGCCTCCTACATAGAGGTGCGGGAGGAGAGACTCGCTCGTGACGGAGAGACGAGAGGCTTCCGGGAACTGTCAGTAGACGTCGAGGATCACGACGTCCCAGAGTCTCGTCAGGAGAGAGCTAAAGGTCGGCGGGACTCCCGCCTTTACGGAGGGGAGCGCCCCGAGGGACCCAAGGAGGTCAGGTTCACCAGTGACCCCAGTGACGGACTTCGGGTTCGCGACGCTCCAGGCTTGGAGCGTCGGGACAGAGACGCGGACGGCGCAGATGGACTTCAGGTGACAGAGGAACGACGTGCGTCCTCCCACCCAAGGGACGGCGGCATCCAGCAGCAGGAGTCCCGACGTGGCGACGGCTGCACTTCCTCCCCGTCAGTATCCTGGATGGAGTGGACTCAGCAGCTGCAGGTGAGGACGGCTGCCCTCACTCACATGGCAAGGTTTTCACTGCCTTCTAAACCATACATTTTGTTAAACTTATTTTACATAATACGGTAAATAGGTAATAATTTTGGCCAAGTATTGTTGTACATGAACGTTATAAAAATATTTAATTATATTCATGCTTATAGATAATTGAAATGTTATATGATAATTGAAATATTAATTGTTAAATGTGTAGAAAAAATTTGTTTAAACTTTATGGTACACTTGACAAATCATATGAAATATAACATAATCCCCCCCCCCCCCTCACAGGCGTACGTGGCGTGGGTCAACTCCCAGCTGAGGAAGAGAGGGCGGCCGCTGATCGCAGACTTGAGGAGAGACCTGCAGAGTGGCGTCGTGTTTGCTGACCTCATAGAAATCATATGTAAGCTGACTATTAGGGAGTGTTACCTGTTACGGGGTAGTCGAGTATTTGAGGCAGTTATCTACCTGAGGAAGTCAGGTATTAGGAGGTAGTCATGTAGGAAGGTGGATTTCAATTTTTTTAAGAAACTACAAAGCTTGGCAGTAAATAAAAAAAATCCCAGTCTGCATATAGTGTGATGTCTGCATATCCAGTCTGCATATTCCACCAGATACGGTCTATTTCGTGTCATCCTTCCCTGACTTCACCAAAATAAGTATGAAAATTACTTTATGTGTGTTGACCAACCACACACCAGAAGATGAAGAGACCACGACGTTTCGGTCCGTAGTGGACCATTATCAAGTCTATTGTGATGAGAGCGAGGGAGGCACGGGCATAACACTCCCTCACTCTTGCCTTACTTATGCCCTTGCTTCCCTCATTCATCATCTGGCAGGATGAAATGGCTGGTCAACATCTTGAGATTATCTTGAGATGATTTCGGGGCTTTAGTGTCCCCGCGGCCCGGTCCTCGACCAGGCCTCCACCCCCAGGAAGCAGCCCGTGACAGTTGACTAACTCGCAGATACCTATTTACTGCTAGGCAACAGGGGCATCAGGGTGAAAGAAATTCTGCCCATTGTTTCTCTCCGGCGCCGGGATCGAACCCGGGACCACAGGATCACGCGTCCAGTGTTCTGTCCGCTCAGCCAGCGGCTCCCCGGCGCCATATCTACAGCCACGTTGTGACTCATCGTCTGCATTACTTTTCATACTTCTAAGCTACCTCGGGTCCCAGTAGTACAGTCGGGTTCGTTCTCGACGCACAATCGAGATTTCCAGGTTCGAATCCCGGACGGAACAGAAATGGTTGGGCGCATTCCTTCCACCTAATGCACGTGTTCACTTAGCAGTAAGTAGGTACTCAGGAATTTGTCGGCTAGTTGTGGGGTTCCATCCTGGGCGGGGTCAGTAAGTCAACATAGGGAGGGGGGGGGAGGGCCTTCAATAAAAGCCTAACGTGTTAACCTGAATGAATACACTCTGGCTTCCTGTCCCCAGACACAATGAATGATTATTATAAAATTACTTTAGTGGATGACAGAAAAGCTACACATTCCGCCAAGTTTGTGCAATGGACAACAAGAAACCATATGAGGTTCACGGTGACAAATTCCAATTACTGTACTCTGGTCTGGAAGGAAATAAACGAAGCCTCAAAATAACATAACACAAGACAGCGCTCGTAGAAAAAAATGATCGTTAAAAATGTAGTCATAATATTTTGTTTACGTTTAGAGTTTAGACAAGAGAACAAGAGCATAGCAACAGCCAGGATTATGACAGACTGGATTATAAGAACAATCGACACAATGGCTGCCACACCCTTGATGTAACTCCCATATTACACGACTTAATAATAATGGTCCTGAGCGGACCAGGAACGTCGTCACCTCTTCTCTGTTCAGAAGTGTGGCTTGGGTGTCTAACTTTCACCTGCTGTTCAAAACACTGGTGCAATTTAGAATGGAATTAATGCCTCGCGTCTCCTCTGAAGGCAGGCGAGGCAGAATTAAACAACGAACAGACGGTCCTTGAGCGCTGACATACAATTATAGAAACCAACCTGTCGTTCAAAAACAGTACTTATTGCGACTATTGCTCGAACGGACAAAAATGGACATTTGAACCCTAAAAACCACGTTCCGTATTATTAATTTGTAAAGGGATCGAGAAAGAAGTTAAACGAATTTTAACTTTGCAATATATATGTACTAAAAAAAGGCCTATGATAGCCTATGATTGATTATTTAGGCCTAGATCAGGTTAGGATGTATATTTACAGTTGCACTTTTTAAGAGCGTCAATTGGAATATTCTTATAGTACAAAAAAGAGAAGGATTTTGGGATCAACAGGCCATTTTTGTACGTTCGACCAATATCTTCTATAAGCCCCATCAGTTTTTAAGCGAATGGGTTGATGAAACACACTATTCACAGCACTCTCATATACAGACCGTCTCATATACAGACCGTCTCATATACAGACCGTCTCATATACAGACCGTCTCATATACAGACCGTCTCATATACAGACCGTCTTATATACAGACCGTCTCATATACAGACCGTCTCATATACAGACCGTCTCATATACAGACCGTCTCATATACAGACCGTCTCATATACAGACCGTCTTATATACAGACCGTCTCATATACAGACCGTCTCATATACAGACCGTCTCATATACAGACCGTCTCATATACAGACCGTCTCATATACAGACCGGCTCATATACAGACCGTCTCATATACAGACCGTCTCATATACAGACCGTCTCATATACAGACCATCTCATATACAGACCGTCTCATATACAGACCGTCTCATATACAGACCGTCTCATATACAGACCGTCTTATATACAGACCGTCTCATATACAGACCGTCTCATATGCAGACCGTCTCATATACAGACCGTCTTATATACAGACCGTCTCATATACAGACCGTCTTATATACAGACCGTCTCATATACAGACCGTCTCATATACAGACCGTCTCATATACAGACCGTCTCATATACAGACCGTCTCATATACAGACCGGCTCATATACAGACCGTCTCATATACAGACCGTCTCATATACAGACCGTCTCATATACAGACCGTCTCATATACAGACCGTCTCATATACAGACCGTCTCATATACAGACCGTCTTATATACAGACCGTCTCATATACAGACCGTCTCATATACAGAGCACTCGTATATTCAGAACACTCGTATATTCAGAGCACTCGTATATTCAGAGCACTCGTATATTCAGAGCATGCGTATATTCAGAGCATGCGTATATTCAGAGCACTCGTGTATTCACAGCATGCGTATATTCAGAGCACTCATATATTCAGAGCACTCATATATTCAGAGCATGCGTATATTCAGAGCATGCGTATATTCAGAGCATGCGTATATTCAGAGCATGCGTATATTCAGAGCATGCGTATATTCAGACCATGCATATATTCAGAGCACTCGTATATTCAGAGCATGCGTATATTCAGAGCACTCGTATATTCAGAGCATGCGTATATTCAGAGCACTCGTATATTCAGAGCATGCGTATATTCAGAGCATGCGTATATTCAGAGCATGCGTATATTCAGAGCATGCTTATATTCAGAGCACTCGTATATTCAGAGCACTCGTATATTCAGAGCATGCGTATATTCAGAGCATGCGTATATTCAGAGCATGCGTATATTCAGAGCATGCGTATATTCAGAGCATGCGTATATTCAGAGCACTCGTATATTCAGAGCATGCGTATATTCAGAGCACTCGTATATTCAGAGCATGCGTATATTCAGAGCACTCGTATATTCAGAGCATGCATATATTCAGAGCATGCGTATATTCAGAGCATGCGTATATTCAGAGCATGCTTATATTCAGAGCACTCGTATATTCAGAGCACTCGTATATTCAGAGCACTCGTATATTCAGAGCATGCGTATATTCAGAGCATGCGTATATTCAGAGCATGCTTATATTCAGAGCACTCGTATATTCAGAGCACTCGTATATTCAGAGCACTCGTATATTCAGAGCTCTCGTATATTCAGAGCACTCGTATATTCAGAGCATGCGTATATTCAGAGCATGCGTATATTCAGAGCACTCGTATATTCAGAGCATGCGTATATTCAGAGCACTCGTATATTCAGAGCATGCGTATATTCAGAGCACTCGTATATTCAGAGCATGCGTATATTCAGACCATGCATATATTCAGAGCACTCGTATATTCAGAGCATGCGTATATTCAGAGCATGCGTATATTCAGAGCATGCGTATATTCAGAGCATGCGTATATTCAGAGCATGCGTATATTCAGAGCACTCGTATATTCAGAGCACTCGTATATTCAGAGCACTCGTATATTCAGAGCACTCGTATATTCAGAGCATGCGTATATTCAGAGCATGCGTATATTCAGAGCACTCGTATATTCAGAGCATGCGTATATTCAGAGCACTCGTATATTCAGAGCATGCGTATATTCAGAGCACTCGTATATTCAGAGCATGCGTATATTCAGACCATGCATATATTCAGAGCACTCATATATTCAGAGCATGCGTATATTCAGAGCATGCGTATATTCAGAGCATGCGTATATTCAGAGCATGCGTATATTCAGAGCATGCGTATATTCAGAGCATGCGTATATTCAGAACACTCGTATATTCAGAGCACTCGTATATTCAGAGCACTCGTATATTCAGAGCACTCGTATATTCAGAGCATGCGTATATTCAGTGCACTCGTATATTCAGAGCATGCGTATATTCAGAGCATGCGTATATTCAGAGCATGCGTATATTCAGAGCATGCGTATATTCAGAGCATGCGTATATTCAGACCATGCATATATTCAGAGCACTCGTATATTCAGAGCATGCGTATATTCAGAGCATGCGTATATTCAGATCATGCGTATATTCAGAGCATGCGTATATTCAGAGCATGCGTATATTCAGACCATGCATATATTCAGAGCACTCGTATATTCAGAGCATGCTTATATTCAGAGCACTCGGATATTCAGAGCATGCATATATTCAGAGCACTCGTATATTCAGAGCATGCGTATATTCAGAGCATGCGTATATTCAGAGCACTCGTATATTCAGAGCACTCGTATATTCAGAGCACTCGTATATTCAGAGCATGCGTATATTCAGAGCATGCGTATATTCAGAGCATGCGTATATTCAGAGCATGCGTATATTCAGAGCATGCGTATATTCAGACCATGCATATATTCAGAGCACTCGTATATTCAGAGCACTCGTATATTCAGAGCACTCGTATATTCAGAGCACTCGTATATTCAGAGCACTCGTATATTCAGAGCACTCGTATATTCAGAGCACTCGTATATTCAGAGCACTCGTATATTCAGAGCACTCGTATATTCAGAGCACTCGTATATTCAGAGCACTCGTATATTCAGAGCACTCGTATATTCAGAGCACACGTATATTCAGAGCACTCGTATATTCAGAGCACTCCTATATTCAGAGCACTCGTATATTCAGAGCACTCGTATATTCAGAGCATCTCACATTCAAAGCGAAATTTTTTTAATATTGGAATGAGAAGTATGGAAGGAAATAAATCCAAAGGAAAGTCATAATATAGGGACTGTATTATGTATTATTATCATAATTATTACTACAGCATAATATTATGCTGTAGGCATAATTAGAGGACACAGTGTAAACATCACATGCCCTCGACTTTTCAAATCTTCAGCCAACAAATAATAAAAGAAATATTGATGGAGTAACTGTTAAGGGTTTCAAGCGGGAACTTGGAACGTTTCTGCTCGAGTTGCTGGATCAGCTTGGTTGTGATGGCTTTGTGGTTCTGCGGAATATATAAACAGCTTCATAGACCAGGCTGTCACCATGTCAAGCCACGATAAAAGATCAATCAAAATAGTCCACTGGTAAATTAACAGGGGATAGTCAAGTATTAGAGGTAATCTACAATTATGGGTAGGCTACAATTTAAGGATAAGATAAAAAATGGGGGTAGGTTACAAATAGAAGAAGGCTGCAAATAGGCTGCATCCCTCTTCCCCGTGGTTCTACCCGCTAAGACTCACCTGGCAGGACTGCTCCATAATGATCATTATAATAACAATGTTATTTGTATAATATGTACGTAGGTATAATGAATGAGGAATATTGGGAATGTTTGCTGCTCATTTGTGGGAGATTAGTATTGTAGTTTGCATTTAATTGTGTAATGTTAATTCTAGTTTTTCTTTTCACTGATAACTGAATTTCCTTAACGGTGAGCTGTCGTTTGTTACTTTAAAGTAAAAAAAATTAATTCATGCATACACACGGACATGAGTCTCTCTCTCTCTCTCTCACATACACACACACACACACACACACAAGGACTACTATATAGTAAGGAAAGAGATGGAAGGGAGAGGAGGTGGAGGAGTGGCCCTGCTTATAAGGAAGGACTGGAGATTTGATGAGAGGGAAATTCCGGGCTGTGACGGGTTCAGAGATTACATAACAGGAACTATAACAATGGGTGGACCTAAGATAATAGTGGCAGTCATTTACAACCCTCCACTAAATGACAGAAGACCCAGACAGGAGTTTGATAGGAACAACATGGCAACCAATAATATAATAGAGAGAACAGCTTCAGTTGCCTGCACGAATGGCTCCAGACTCTTAATCATGGGCGATTTCAACCATGGAAAGATAGACTGGGAGAATGGGGACCCACATGGTTGTGCATGTACATGGAGAGCAAAACTCTTGGAAGTGGCAACAAGGAACTTTCTGAGTCAGCATGTCAGGGAACCCACAAGAGTGAGAGGCAATGATGAACCAGCTAGATTCGACTTGATATTCACCCTGAATGAGTCAGAAATAAGGGAAGTCAAAGGTGAAGCCCCCATTGGAATGAGTGACCACAGTGTATTGACTCTTGAGTACTTGGTGGAGGTAGGGATAACCTATCCAAGGATGGGATCGGAGGGGAAAAGACTAAATTACCGAAGAGGAAAATATGACGAGATGAGGAACTTCCTAAGGGGAATACCATGGGAAACAGAACTTAGAGACAAGAATGTGCAGGACATGATGAATTTTGTCACCCAGAAGTGCCAGGATGCTGCAGACAGGTTTATCCCGGTCCAAAAGGAGAAAAACGAAAAAAACAGAAAAACTCATGGTTCAACCAGGAATGCAAGGTAGCGAAGCAACTGAGAAAAGAACATGTAGAAATATCAGAACACCGGAGAGCAGGGAGAGATACCAGAGGGCCAGAAATGAGTACCTCAGAGTGAGGAGGGAAGCAGAGAGACAGTATGAAAATGACATAGCGAGTAAAGCCAAGACCCAACCAAAGCTGCTCCACAGCCACATCAGGAGGAAAACAGCAGTGAAGGAACAAGTAATGAAAATGAAAAAAGGGGAGAACAGATACGCAGAGAATGACAAGGAGGTGTGTGAAAAACTCAACAAGAGATTCCAGGAGGTCTTCACAATAGAACAAGGAGAAGCCCCTGCACTAAATGAGGAGGAGGCAAACCAAGCAACCTTGGAGGAATTTGACCTCACCAGTGATGAGGTCAAACGGTGTCTGCTGGAGCTGGATGTGACAAAGGCTGTTGGGCCTGACAGAATCTCACCGTGGATACTAAAGAAAGGTGCAGAAGCACTAAGTGTGCCACTCTCTATGGTGTATAACAGGTCACTGGAAACAGGAGACTTACCAAAAAGTTGGAAGACAGCTAACGCAGTCCCAATATACAAGAAGGGTGAGAGGCAAGAGGCACTGAACTACAGGCCAGTTTCCCTAACTTGTATACCATGCAAGGTGATGGAGAAGATCGTGAGGAAAAGGCTCGTAGAGCATCTGGAGGGAAATAACTTTGTAAAGCACCACCAACATGGGTTCAGAGATGGTAAATCGTGCCTCACAGGTTTTAATAGAATTTTATGACCAGGCAACAAAAATTAGGCAGAAAAGAGAAGGGTGGGCCGACTGCATTTTCCTGGACTGCCAAAAAGCCTTTGACACAGCACCCCATAAAAGGCTGTAAATAAAGTTGGAGCAACAGGTAGGAGTAAAAGGGAAGGTGCTCCAGTGGATAAGGGAGTACTTAAGCAATAGGAAACAGCGAGTAACGGTGAGGGGGGGAGACATCAGAGTGGCGAGATGTCACCAGCGGTGTCCCACAGGGCTCAGTACTTGGACCCATCCTTTTTCTAATATATGTAAACGATCTTCCGGAGGGTATAGACTCGCTCCTCTCAATGTTTGCTGATGATGCAAAATTATGAGAAGAATCAAGACGGATGAAGATAGACAGAGACTACAGGATGACATGGACAAACTGGAGGAATGGTCTAGAAAAATGGCTGCTAAAGTTCAACTCATGAAAATGTAAGGAAATTAGGCGAAGGGAGCAGGAGGCTGAACACAAGGTACTATCTGGGAGGTGAAATCCTGCAAGAGTCAAATAGAGAGAAAGATCTGATATCACATCGAACCTGGCCCCAGAGGCCCACATCAAAAGGATATCATCAGCGGCATATGCTGGACTGGCCAACATAAGAACTGCCTTTAGAAACTTGTGTAAGGAATCGTTCAGGACCCTGTATACCACGTATGTCAGACCAATCCTGGAATATGCAGCTCCAGCCTGGAGTCCATACCTAGTTAAACAGAAGACAAAGTTAGAGAACATTCAGCGGTATGCCACCAGGCTAGTCCCGGAACTGAGAGGTATGAGCTACGAGGAAAGGCTAAAGGAGCTGAACCTCACGTCCCTGGAAAACAGAAGAGTAAGGGGAGACATGATAACCACATACAAAATTCTCAGGGGAATTGACAAGGTGGACAAAGATAAACTCTTTAGCACGGGTGGAACACGAACAAGGGGACACAGGTGGAAACTTAGTACTCAGATGAGCCACAGAGACGTTAGAAAGAATTTTTGTTTCAGTGTCAGAGTAGTTAATAACGGAATGCACTAGTCAGTGATGTGGTGGAGGCTGACTCCATACACAGTTTCAAATGTAGATATGATAGAGCCCAGTAGGCTCAGGAACCTGTACACCAGTTGATTGACAATTGAGAGGCGGGACAAAGAGACAAAGCTCTACCCCCGCAAGCACAATTAGGTGAGTACACACACAGGACCCTATATACGAGAATACGTCATCGGATTGCAACCGAGGTTCGCGGATTGAATTGGATCCAATCCAGTAGGGCAAAAAGAGTTAGTGAAATGTTTCTTTCAATTTGATTTCTCTGTTAAACTAGCGGTAAATAGATATATGTGGGACTTATAAGATAGGTACTGAGCGTTGTACTCTGGGAATGGTCAGTAAATGGCCCAGTAGACATTTTGAAGAAATAGGTCGGAAGCAATTATATTAGCCGGATGTTGCAAAGGCGGGGCCCCAGAGCTAATGCCTCGATCCTGCAGGCACCTATAGGTAAAACACAACAAGGATCACTATCACGTGACCACACGTATATTAACTATGACCTGCCCCCACTTGTTTATTTCAAGATATGTCTGTGCATGATTAGCGGCCTCATACAGACATACAGGAGGTATAGTGCCGAGTCATGTATGTACAGTGTAACATAACCAATGGATATATTTACGTACTATGATGTACTAACTGTGACGCAGCCGGGGAGCGGGTGGCAGGCGTGCCCGGGAGGTGGAGCCGGCGCCCAGCAGGTGATGCGGGACAACCTGGAGAGGATCCTGCAGTTCATGGCTGCCAAGAGGATCCGGATGACGCACATCCCAGCAAGGAGGTGGGGGAGGGCAACCTGAAGAGCATCATGCGGGTCNTTGTGTGTACCATCACAGGAGGGGGGGTCATCTGTACACACTCACCAATACTTTTGAGTGAGGGGGGGGCGTGGCTTGTACACACTCACAGTACTTGTGAGTGAGGGGGGGCGTGGCTTGTACACACTCACCAGTACTTGGAGGGAGGGGGGGGGCGTGGCTTGTACACACTCACTAGTACTTGTGAGTGAGGGATGGGGGTGTGGCCTGTACACACTCACCAGTACTTGTGAGTGAGGGGGGGCGTGGCTGTACACACTCACCAGTACTTGTGAGTGAGGGATGGGGGGTGGCCTGTACACACTCACCAGTACTTGTGAGTGAGGGATGGGGGCGTGGCTTGTACACACTCACTAGTACTTGTGAGGAGGATGGGGGCGGGCTTGTACACACTCACCAGTACAACGTTCAAAGACTCACAAAAGACATAAGGGAAGTGTTGGGTCAACGTGGCGGTGTTGACTCTTGGGGGCATGTTGTGAGACCAGCCCCCTCCCACCTACTGGGTACTCTCTGCCCCCTCCCACCTACGCCACTCTCCCACCTACTGGGCACTCTCTGCCCCTCCCCACCACCTACACCACTCTCCCACCTACTGTGTACCCCTGCCCCTACCCACCACCTACACCACTGACCCGTACCCCAACATTTGGACTCGTGCGGACACAGGGAAGATAAACTCTACTTGCAAACTCACCGTACCGTCGAGACGAAGTGTTCATAGTCCCCATCCCTCTCCCTCCCTCCCCCATCCTTCCCAAACCCTTGGGCATCAAATCGAGTCCACGGTAAGCTTTTATCGAGGTCTCCCCTCAAAGGTCGAATATTTATATATATATATATTTACAATCATACACAATCAACAAATTATTGAACATCGGTGTGATAACCCAGCCCGTCCTCCTAATATTTCCCAGCGTCAAGAAAACGGTAAATTTAAAGTGCCTTTTCCTAACCTACCAGAGGACCAAAACAAAAAAAACGGGACAGTATGTCACTTTCGCGAGCCGCTTCCATTTTCAAGTACGACATTTTTGGCCTTATGTAACGCATACGCTCGAAGTTAGAGTTTCTTTGTAGGGGACAGCTTGGTTAACCCACATTTTTTCTGTACAGTCAATATTACTCTCACACACCAAACACACACACACAAATACAAACAAATACTGTTAAACCTACTTACAAATAGATAGACATGACTCATAATAAAGAAGCTACAAATAGACATTCCGACAAATCGACAAAAGTTAAGTCTGGTGAAACATTCTTCTCTCTCTCCAGACTATCATCAACCTTCCGTTGTGACACATGCAGGCTGTTTGTTCAGCAACAGTCCTTATCTCAGTGTTTCTATATACATTAATCAACGGACAATCAAGAACATAAGGGGTGAGGGTGTGAGACCTTAACATAATGGGTGAGGGTGTGAGACCTTAACATAATGGGTGAGGGTGTGAGACCTTAACATAATGGGTGAGGGTGTGGACCTTAACATAATGGGCAAGGGTGTGAGACCTAAACATAATGGGCAAGGGTGTGAGACCTTAACATAATGGGTGAGGGTGTGGAGACCTTAACATAATGGGTGAGGGTGTGAGACCTTAACATAATGGGTGAGGGTGTGAGACCTTAACATAATGGGTGAGGGTGTGAGACCTTAACATAATGGGTGAGGGTGTGTGAGACCTTAACATAATGGGCAAGGGTGTGAGACCTTAACATAATGGGCAAGGGTGTGAGACCTTAACATAATGGGTGAGGGTGTGAGACCTTAACATAATGGGGAGGGTGTGAGACCTTAACATAATGGGTGAGGGTGAGACCTTAACATAATGGGTGAGGGTGTGAGACCTTACATACCACATAGCTTATACTTGGTGTCATTATCATTAACACATTTTCCATATGCCAGTAATATTGGTACCCAAGACTCTACCGCATGTGTACAAAGTCAATCCAAGCCTTTTTCCTTTATTAGAAGGAAATCGTGTTTGACTCACATGTACTGTTACATGGCTTGACTTCCCTCATACATTATACCTCTCCTCGCCACTTCTGCCTGTGCCTCAATATTATTATTTGCCTTTTATTTGTGTCATGATTAAAACACAATGTGTTTAAAACACAACTTGTGGTCTTGATGTGGCGGGTTGTCCAGGTCATCCGCCACCTCGTTCACCACTAGTCCAACAGAGATGGAATCCACATGAATTTCTCTTGTGACCTTTCACCTGTATCTCATTTATCCTTGTTTAACAATCCTCCATCCTATATTCATATTTGTTTTTCTCTTCACTTATAACTAAGCATAACTTGTGGCAGTCTGCTCCAAGTAACTAAGAGTGGTTGTTTGTTAGCAAAGATTCCTTGAAATCTGATGATAAGAATGTCGTCAGAATATATGACTGTGATACTTCATTTATTGAGGGAGGGATATCAGGGGGGGGGGGGGAAAGCGCTAAGTCAT
>WNGS01063995.1:0-13570 GCA_020271785.1 Procambarus virginalis
TTTGGAATGTTTCTTTCTCTTTTTGAGGTCTGGCAAGCCGTATTCAAATGTGGTTTTATACGGAGGCAGGCATCCCAATTCCGAAATGGGCCTTTCTCAAGCAACTATTCTTTGATCAATGAGTTGGTTGCATGGGCAAAAAAGAAATTTTAAGTGGAATATATACTTTTTAACTTACTGAAAGAAAATAACGTGAATTACAACAATTTATTGAGAGAAATCCAGAGATTCTGCAAGGGAAACCTATAATCAAGGGAACCAGAATTTCTGTTGAACTCATTGTTAGAAAAATTAGCAGGTGGATTGCTCGATTCGGAAATTTAGAAAATTACCCTCTTTATCTGAAAATCAAATTAAAGCTGCATTAGAGTATACCGCAGATTAATCGCAAATGAAGATGTGTTAGAATGGCATGATAATATTTGACGAAATGTTGAACAGTATTGGATTCGCTGATTAAAAATTTAGGGATTGAATTAATTTCAATAAGAGAGAATCATCAAGGAATTACCGATCTTGAAGTAATAGAAATTGTTAAGAAATTTCATGGCCTGTTGGTAACCGAAGACAAAGATTTGGCGAACTCGTTTTTGCTCATTCTATCAAAGATGTTCTTTAATGTTTTGCGCTATGATCACCTAATTATTCACAAATTGAAGAGCATTTGATAAATACTATGCATAAATACCTCAAAGGGAGATTTCAGGATTATAACTAAATTAAAAACAAAATAAGAATTAGAAAAATTTAATGAACAAATACCGCTACAACATAAGATTGCTGTAATGTGAGGCTTCTCGGTTCGGTCTTGGTGGCAGTGTTTCGCCTAAGATCGCCTCACAAGAATTCTGTTACTATTTATCCCCAGTCCCTTAGCCAAGCTCAAAACCTTTCGTATAACCGCAATGACTCAACGAAGGCTAAAAATTCCCAAAAAAGGACTCAGCCGGCATCGAATTTTGTTTTTATCGACTGCTTATTAATCTTTGCAAACAATATCTGGTCTGAGGGCGTCTTCATCATGACTTTTTATTGACACCTATTAAACACAAATGAAACTCAAAGCACCTGTAGACGTAAAATGGATTGCCGACTTTGTTGGGGCCCGTTTGGTCGGAGACGACAGCATTCAGGCTGACGGCATCAACGAAGTTCACAAAATTACCCCGGTGATATTTCGTTTGTGGATATCGAAAAATTTACTATTCCCGTACGCTCGAAAGCGAAGCATCGGTGATATTGATTAATAAAGAAGTTGAATGCCCAAAGGGGAAAGCCCTCCTCATCACCAAAGATCCTGCGGGTCGTATGTAAAGTTGGTGAAACATTTTTGCCCATTTGAGCCTTCCCACAAAATGATCAGCGATACAGCCGAAATTGGCGAAGGCACCATTATCATGCCCAATGTTTTTATCGGTAACCATTGTAAAATTGGGAAGAATTGTATCATTCATCCCGGAGTAGTCATCTACGATCGCACTTACATCGGCGATAACGTCATCATTCAGTCGAATTCCGTCATTGGAGGCGATGCCTTTTATTTCAATAAACGTAGCAACGAAGACCTGCTTTACATGAAACTCGAAAGCTGTGGACGTACTTTCATCGAGGATCACGTAGAAATTGGCGCCTGTTGTACCATTGATAAAGGTGTGAGCGGCGATACCATTATCGGCCGTGGAACGAAATTCGATAATTTTATTCATATCGGTCACGGAACCATTATCGGCCAGAATTGTTTGTTTGCGGCTCAGGTTGGGGTGGCTGGCAAAGTCACTATCGGCGATAACGTATTGCTTTATGGACAAGTCGGCGTGAGCAAGGATCTGGTCATTGAAAGTAATACAGTCGTTTTGGCTAAGAGCGGAGTCGGAAAATCACTGCCCGGCGGTAAAGTGTGGTTTGGTATTCCGGTTCAGGATGCCAAGGATAAAATGGAGGAACTGGTATGGGTTAAGCGCATTCCCGAATTATGGGATCGAATGCGAGGTGATTATTAAAATTTGTTGGGCGCACATGTTGCGCTCTTTTTTTGATAGCCCCACCTGCTCTCGGCTTGTATCTTTGGTTGCGGCGCGGGCAGAAAAGATGCGATAGAAAGGACAGGCTGCTCCCGCGCCGCAACCAAAGGATATCGCCTCCATCAGGGCGCGATGAAAGCTCACAACCTTTATGATAGTTTCTTTGAAGAATGTTATTGGTCAGATTTACCGATTTTTAACTTTTCACCGAATGACGAGTCTAGCTTCACCGATTTTTAATACTTTGTCTTTCGATTTAGATTCTGCTATAACAACTTCATGAAGTGCCTCCCGTTTTTACTGTTTTCTCTGCTACTTATGACAGGTATGGGAGTCTCTTTTTCCAGGGCACAACACAGCTTTTATCTGAAGCCTTCTCTCACCTTTGGCGATGAGCAACTACAACTACAGGATGACGTTTACAACATACCAGGAACGAGCCTTCAAATTGAAGTCCTTAAAATGTATATCGCTCACTTAACTGTATCCGGCGATTGTGATGCCACTTCATCCAAAGCAAATGATTATACGCTACTCGATTTTTTCGAAGACAATGCTCTTATCAAAGTTTATTGTCCGTGTATCATTTCGCCTTCTGCAAATTTATTTTTCAAATCGGGGTGGATAGCTCAATGCATGAAGCGGGTGTGCAATCCGGCGCTTTAGATCCCATGAAAGGGATGTATTGGACCTGGAATAGTGGTTATATCCATTTTAAATGGAATTAAAAGATACCGCTTCCAGCAAACCGGATAGTCAAACCATCCTGCATCTGGGAGGATATCGATTCGGGCAGTCAACGATTCAACAAATAGAATGTAAGAATTTTTCGACCTATAAGAATCAACTCTGTTTCGATATCAAACCACTCCTGGATTATTGCCAGTCTCACGGTATTCATAAAGTCATGTCACCCGGTCAGGAAGCCGTTCAATTGTCTGAAATCATTGCTCACAGTTTTTTTATGGGTACTAGATGAGAACGATATTATTGGCAATCGGATGGTTGATTTGTTGCGCATTATCGACCTATCGCAATGAATTTACATTGAATATACCGGTGGGTTGGCCTGACATGGTTTATGACACTTCACAGAATTCATTGAATGCACAAAAAATTTATCTGGGTCGTGTACTTTTTTACGATCCTTTATTGTCCAGAACACATCAAATTTCATGCGCGAGTTGTCATTCTCCTTATTCTGCATTTACCCATGTCGATCATGCCCTGAGCCATGGCGTCGATGATCGGATAGGTACCCGCAATGCGCCCGTTTGTTGAACTTGGCCTGGCAAAATAAATTTATGTGGGATGGGGCTATTCATCATTTAGATGTGCAGGCCCTGGCCCCTTGACCCATCACGCAGAAATGGATAGTCATCTCGATTCGCTCATTTTTAAATTACGCAATCATCCCAAGTATCCATCCCTGTTTCATACGGTGTATGGTTCGTCAGATGTGACTGGAGAACGCATCTTAAAATCCTTGTCTGCCTTCATGCTCACCCTCATCAGTGCCGATTCCAAATATGATCGAATGGTCAGAGGCAAAGTCAGTTTCTCCGATCTGGAAAAAAAGGGTTATCTCAAGTTTAAACAAATTGTTCATCCTGTCACACGGAGCCGCTTTTCACTAATCAGTCTTTGCCAACAACGGACTCCCCCCGGACGCCGTTCTGCAGGATCCGGGCGATATAAAATCACACATCAGCCAGCAGACGCCTTTTATTTAAAGTGCCTACTTTGCGAAATGTTGCCTTGAGTTATCCCTATGCATGAGGGCCGTTTTAAACGACTGAAAGATGTGATAAAACATTATCGGCAAGGGATAGCGCATTCAGTACCTAGATCCTGTTTTGCAAACGCCACCTGTGCTCAATGATTCCGATCAGGTTGATTGACTGTCCCATATGATTCCGCACGCTTTGCGCCAGCCGACGTTAACCAAAATACTTCCTGATGTATAGATATATCGAAATGGAATTTTACTAATTTCACTTGGAAGGTTCGCTTGGGGCCATGAATGCCCGGCGATGAAAACGGAACATCTGCAGGTATTGGGTTCAGCGGTAACCACGTAGTTTTGTCATGCGGAAAAGTTTCAAGACCTACAGTTTAACGGACAAAATAGCCGGCATATAAAATCCCATCCAAATTGACAAGAGGTTTGTAGGCCTTTGAAGCCGTGCGCTGTGAAGCGAAGGATGCGGAACAAAAAAATGATACAGGCTACGGGTAATCATGGTTATTGGCAAATAATAACATGCCGTAGATAAAGTAAATGCGAGTCAAGGAATCTTTCACGGAGGCCTTCTTTTAACTTGTGTACAAATACATGCAATCGGCGATAGTCTGTTTTACTTCCAGAAAGATATGAAACAAACAAAATTTAATGCGTGCTTGAATGAACTTCAAGGCCAATATGGTTAGAATCGGATGCTGTCATTCATTTTCAGCAAGTCCATGTTGCGGAAATTTTTATGAAGAAAAAAACAAATTTGATTCAATTTAAAGTCTTGCGACTTAATCAGCGCACAACTCCGGATCCCATTGAATTGGCTCAATACCTTGTGCCGACAAATAAGCATTGGCTTTGCTAAAATGTGCAACAACCAAAAATCCTGATGGCGAAAAAGGAGCCGGGTGAGCAGCTTTGGAATGAGATGTTTGTTTGCCGACAGCAGATTTCTTTTTGCTGTGCGAATCTCCACCACAACATAAAGACGATGTGCTCCGATGGTCGGATAATTTAGAATAAACCTGATCGGTAAATATTCCCAGCCAATTTACTATGACTCATTGGTGATTGGCTTCAACCCGGTGATGTGATGCGTTGAGTAGTAAAACACCTGACGACTCAGCACTTAAATCGCCGTGCAGAGAATGGGCATTCCTATATCGTTGCTTCAATGCTTCTAAGGTTTTGTAATGAAGGTGGAATCTTTCTTACCTTACGCACACTGAAACTCAGCCATGGGCCGGCCATACCACGTGATAAGGATCATGACCGATGATGACAACCTGACAGAATCGACGGATTAAGTGTGAAAGCATAAATATTCGGGCCTGGCGGGTAAATTATTTTACGGAAGATTTGCGTCTGTCGTTAGAAATGCCCCTATTGATTTAAAAATAAGGTTTCTCAAATTCATCCGGACATAATTGCTTCAGGATTCGCGATTTTTACCGCATAAATGTTCGTATTAAATAAAAGAGGGACACAAAAAAGCCTATTTCGCGAATGATGTAGATTGTGTATAAACTAGTGTAATCGCCCGATTGCAATTACATGCACGGACGATGGTGATGCTATGAACGTATTGAGGGCGCAAGCAAAAAAGATGGTTTCGATTTGAGAAGAAGCATATGATTCATATCGGCTGATCGCTCTTTCGTATTGAAACACCCACGATCGGACCCCCAGGATGATATAACTGGCTTGCACTGTTTTGCAGTATTCGATATGACGGCCTAGTAAGAATTACTTTTACATGAGCTTCATTTCGGAAACATCCTAAATCCATTGTAATTCGTTGAGCCAATTCAAACATCGGTTTTTTTTTTTTTCTTTGGAGGATTACCCCAATACACAATAGTTGGTCAAATAATGGGGCAGCTCTGCGAAGATATCCCATGGCCGCGTGTGATCGGATCGAAAGTAACCGGGAAAACGCATACGCATATTAATTAGTTAATAGAACAAAGTAACAATACATTTTTTATTAAATGACATGATTTCGAACGTCATTCACCACTGCTAACATGAAAACCGGATGATGCAGACGAATGGAACGATATCAAAGAAGAATGGCCGGTTTTGCAGACATAACGCTAATTGTTTATTTTAGCCCTGAATTAAACCCTGTCTGATGATAAAAAGTATAGACGAAATCTAGTGCTCACACGTATGATCAATCATTCAACAAGAACCAGATAAACCTCTGGCATGGATACTTTGCAGCATCTGTAAGACATATGACTGCACGGGTACTACTGGGGTTCAGACCGGACAATTTGTTGAAACAGGCACGAATGATAAATTGGACGATTGTTTAGCACAACGATACATTGATGATATCACGAGCTATGTAAACAAAATTCTTAACTCAATCATGGCAAATAGCTTTTGATGCTGCGCCAGAACAAACGATTGTTTGCCACATCTGTTATGGGATTCATGCACATATCAACTTGAATTGCATTGCACCGCTTCAACGGCACCAAAGATCAGATACCCGACTCAAAGAAGATTTTGAAAATCAATGTAATCATCAGTGATGTAATCGAATGGTGTTCAATCAAATAGCTGGAGCAGATATGTTGGCCTCTCCGTTTGATTCGTCGGATTGTGAATGACGACACGAAGCGTTTCTTTCGTTTAGTATTCAATGCCCGCCAAAGCCTCCTGGGGCAATGCTGTTGCTTTGCTGAATTAGCAGATCCCATTCAGGCTCGTGAAAGTTTATCCGTAGTATTGATCGGGCGATTTCAAGAATCGCCAACGGCCATTTTTAAACCCCGGTATTTGGGTCATCACTGGTTTGCGCATGTGCGCTAGATGGGAGAACCAAAAAATGTTCGCAAAATATTGATATCCGAAAGAAGATATTCCTGTTTAATTGCAAGATTAAAACATTTAAGGATGTAAACAGATACTAGTTGAATACCGGAACCCTGGCCGTTCGATAAATGATATAAAGTACAAACCGCTGGCCATTGTGCGTTTCCAGATGAATCTGTTTAACCCAGCGCGTAGCTCGCTAAAATGCATTGACCGGAAATATTGTTTTTTTTTACACTTCAATGTTTGAAATTGTTCTCGGAGAGGATATCCATTTGATGATGGGCAGGAGATGGGAAAAACAGTTGATGCCTAATCTGGGATGGTAACTGATTGAGTTGGTGTAGCCGTTGAATTTCACGAGTTCGATTACAAAACTATTAAAAAAGTTATTGTTGTTGAAATAGTAACTACTCAGGGCTCGGGTCAACATCTGAATTCCATATATTTAACCTGCCAAATAAATGTTTGCCTGCCGGATCCCAGGTTGAAAATGTACACTAAACTCCGATACCTCCTTTTGGTATTGACTGTGCATCGGAGATGAAACCAAAAACGGAAGGAGCCATTATCAGGAAAGACAAAAATGAACATTTGGGCATTAGGTCGGACATTAAAGTCATTGGTATAACTTGCTGATTTAACTCGTTGCGACATGAACAGCAACTGACTAATACTTGATTGTTGGAGCGACTGAAAATGCCTTGAAATATCAACATAGGGGATACCGCCATCCGTTTAGCCCAAACCCTGATTCCATCAAATCGATTTTAATGCCGACAAATTCAGAAGCTGCATACTGAACAATACAGATTGAAAGATTTTATTCGCGAAACACCAAGAAGTCTTTAAAATTACCGGCCATAAAAGGTGATTATTATTGTTCATGTAATATCAAATTCAAAACCTCCGCCGTAACCATATGGTGAACCATTGAAACACACCGCTCGCATCAATAATTCGCAATAAAATAAATCGTAGTGACTGTATCAAAACTTGTGATTATGTACGAAGCGGGCGAAAAATCATATACATACTTCCGGAAACCTTTCCACAGATATTACATGTTATTGTTGGCATCGACGAGCCGTTTTTGTCCATATTAAATTAATGTGGTAGCTTCGAGCATGACACTCATTCAAGAGCCTGGTATGAGTTGATACCGGAGGCGACCAGATTCCATACGCGAATAAATTTGATGACGTCTAAAGTTTTGTTCACGATGAGAAACAAATCCCCGGTTTCCGTAGAAATCAGTGAGCGTATACATTTTGTGATTGCGGAGTACGGATAGATGTTCGAGAAAAATAAGTTGGCCTGCATACCGGGACGTGATGAACACTCAATACATCACCATTTGGGTTTAGTTTAGCGGACAAAGGTGGAACTCCGCCAGGACATTTAACCCTTTACCAGACCCCAAAGTCCATGCGAACAATGTCATCATAATTACCCGTGATTATAAACATGTGGTGTCGTCAAAATCAATATCCAATATTGCGTTATAAGGTGGTTGCAGGACAATTGGATTCCCGGTTTTGGACGCCAATTAAAATACCCCCAAAGAAGATTACCCTGCAAATCGTATTTTGGCAAAATATCCGTGCCACGTAAGAGTTTATGGTACTTACATAGCGGGTACCGTTGCCCATATCCAGGTCGAGGAGTCCTTGAAACTGCCAAAAACTAATTGCTCCGCTTACGTATTTAATACCCTGCGGTTTAATTGAACCTTCATATTACAGGGTTTAACATCCCCCATGAAAAACGGGAGTGCAAAATGTTTGAGGGCGCTGAGAGGAATATGAACAACAAAATCGGAAATTTCGAAATCAACATATTAGTTTCGGATATGAAGAGCGAGAAGCGTTATTGAAGTTGGAATTAAGACAAAATGACCTGATACATGAAAAGGATTTTTTATGAGCCAGTTCCTCCTTATTATCAAGGCTTCGTGTTGCCGCAAAAAACCAATACCCGAATGTTTGACAATGATGATTGAACTACACAACACAAATTCAAGTTTCAATAGAAAGAGAGAAGAAAAAGACATCCTTTTCGGCCTGATTGCAGGAAGGCCTTGCCGCCAACGGAACGCAGGATGGGCGATAAGGAGACATGGGAACCATGTGCTACCCTTTTTGGGAGAACTTTTAATTTCAGCATCCATTCTGAAACTGGATTGAGGAAAGATATCCTAAAGCGTGAAAACATACCCTAAAAAAGAGCTGTGGAAAACATGGTCTGCGGTCTGGAGAAACAGATGTTCGGTATTATTTTTTGGCAAATACAAAAATAATCATGAGAATCGTACAGGAGACAATATGGTATCCTGAGCCTGCGGGCAAAATGGGGTGGAACTCACGAAGAATTGCGCCGTTTAAGGTGCCAAAATCTACATCGCCAGAGACTTGCGGGTGAACATGAACTTTTCAAAAGGAACCGGACCGTATGTGAATTGTGACGTAATGAATAAAGAGATGCTTATGTATTGATTAGTCGCCATATTATAACGCAGGGTATAATTACTGGCAGCCATCTTATCGGCTACGGGTGAAAAAATCCGGGATTAGCTGTCATATTATATGCAAGTTTGTGAATGTACTGGAGATGACTAAAGAGGAGAATATCAAAAGTGTATTGCCAAGTTCGTCGCGGATTTGGTCCGACATCGCCGCGGGTGATGACGCGCAAACACACGTGAAGACCTACCACGATTATGGCAATCAGTAAATTTGCGGGTGAAAAGATGGTGATGAATACTATTTTAATAATTACGGGGCTAGATGTACGAAGTTTGGTATCCCGGGACTCATCAGTACAAATCAGCACCGGGTGGTGTACGACAGATTATGCCGTGGAAATTATCATGAAGCGTTGCGTGCTCGGAGACTAAAGGAGTGCTTTGGTTGAAGACACCTATCTGCCAATGATGTATATGCATGCTGAGATTAGAGGCAACGATGAACTGATTGAAGTCCTGCCGATCGATTGGTATCAGAAGCTCATATTAATTAAGTGCCATGAGTTTTTCTCGAAAGAAATCAGTGCAAGCATTCAAAAACATATTCCGGATCAGCATACCTTGCACCTGATTTTCGACAGCAGATTGCCATAGCTGGCCCACAAAGATTGATGCAGTCGGGCTCAATATGATTGGAATGGTAACCAAATTATGATTTGGACAGCATGACCGCCGATATGTTTCAGAATTTAAATAAGACTGCCTGTGTGTAATGAGCACACAAATAATGGACAGAAATAGCGCCAAGGAAAATAAAAAAAAGTACAGTCGGTTTTTGCAACGTTGTGATCAGCGGCACAAGTATCGTAAGCAATTGCCGGATTACATGGAAGAAGTGTTGTAGTCGTATTAATTGTTTGGATTGTGCGAATTATGCAAAATATCATGTCGCCCGGTTTAAAATTCCGGATATCAAACGAAATCGCAAAATTTTGGGCATGAAGGAGGGAGTGGTGATGATTAAAAATCATTTACGTTTGGATGAGGCCAATGACTACGTGCTCAACCATTCAACCATGTAGCTTTTGGAATTCAGATAATACTTGCAGTATCTATGAAGTCGCCCTTCGGACTTCGTGACGATATCCATATCCCGATGAAGATGGTTCGCTCTAAACGTCCGGCTTGGAACATTGAAAAACGCTGAGGTTTGCTCCGGAGCACGGGTGTTCTGTAAGTTATGGAAAAGCTTGAGTGAAGGAATGGGGTGGAATAAAATGGATGTGCCCCTAAAAATTGAAGTGCTTTAATCTTTTGCGCAAGGTTAATTAATCGTTTAAATCAGACAATATTCGAGTTACTCCCTTGGCCCATATTTAGCATTTGTCACATTGCGTCTGTCAACTATAAATTTGAAGTAAAAATATCCGTGAGGAGTTGTTCCGTTTCAATTCGTTTTGTTTCCTTCAAACAGGAGCTGACCTTCATCACCATGGATCGACCTTGGATTGATTGGTTTTTGAATACTTTGAACATCAATAGATTCATTAATGGATTCCGGAAAAATTCATTCAATGAATGAGCATGACCAATCCGTCGTTGAAACAGGTGGAACAAGAGCCACTCCCCAAGACAGGGCATTTCAGGGTATCGCACAAACTATGGTTATGATGTATCCGGTTGGCATTACATAGAGCGCGTGGTGACGCAGATCTCGTCTTGTTTGTGGATCGGTATTGTCAAATGATACAAAATTTCATTCGTTCCATTATCGATCGTAAGAGTTGAATCGGAATTCACCGAATCGTTTTCCCATCATTCACATTGGTGGTATACCTGAAATGTTTCCGTGAAATCCATTGTACGAACAGGTTGGGTTTGGGTTCCTTGATATAAGCAACAAACACTGCGATATCAACTTATTTGAAGCAGGAAATAAAAACTCCAGTTGGATACTCCTCCCAATTCGGCATTACTTGCAAACAAATCAGGTGTGTTGTATTGAGCCATGTCAAATTCCGGTTCGGTTACACAGCGACATCGACGCCATAGATTACCGGGACTATGCACATCCATATGGTAAATGGTTCCTTTGCATCGGTTGGTGAAATACTTGAGCCACCTCTGCGGCAGCGTTCCATTATCGCCGATAAAAATAATATTGGTAACTATCAGCATCCCACTGGTTTCTAATAAGCGAATAAACGCCCAATCGCCATCCCAAGGCCTGTAAGCTGCTTTGAAGTTTTTGCTTTGTTATTGTTGATATGCGATCACGTTGCGCTTAACCCAGTTGTATCGCAAAATTAGAAGGTGGCAAATGAAAGGTGAGTGTTTTTTTTTTTTTTTTTTTTTTTTTTTCGGCCATTGAACCCAAAGCCATAAAAAAAATGGTTGGTGTTGTGATTGTATCCAACCAGGAAATGGCTAGTTAATCGTTTGGGTGGTTGCATATATCATTGGCTGTATCCACGATTCCATTGACAATAATGGCTATATGAAAATAATTACGAGGCTCCATTAAAATATCCAGATAACAATCGTCATCCCATGGGTTTTGGGTTCAAACCATGTTTCTTATTTGGGAAACTTGGCTTGCAAATGCCATTTACCCGCACAAGCAGTTTTATAAGTTAGCAGGGCAGAGATTGTAATAAACGTGCGATGCTTTATCGCTGATATCTTAATTGAGGTCAAATTATTTGTAATCACATCCCTACCCCGGTGCGGAATGGATTCGCCACTGTTAAAAAAAATGTCCTTTCTCGGGTAGGTGTAGCAAACAGGTGATGCCCAGGCTTGGTAAATAGGATACCGATCCGCCAGAGACTCTTACTGAGGCAAAACATGCTGTATCGCGCTCTGGAGAACAACACTTCCAAAATAATCCGCCCGACATCATCGGCAATAATGAGCAATACATTTTGTGTTGCGACCTTGATTGTTGAACTGCAAAAGGACAAAGGAACATAAAAATAATCTGAAATATTCATGTGGGCTGAAGGTTGTAAATTCAATGATCTATGGTAAGAGTTTATTTTTCTCCGTCCATTGTTGTGCCTGATCATCTTATCTCCAACAAATACATTCCGGGTAAATCGCTTCAGTTTCGATAAGCAATGTGGTACCTGCTTTGATTATCTGTTGACAATCAGCGTATACGTACCATTGAGATCGCGCAGGCTGTACAACCAAGTTTTATGCAACAGCCTTTACCTGATCGCGAATATATTAGATGACGGTTTGGAAAATATTAAACGTATTTTAGTCCCATGTGGCATTAGGCAACTGCGGTTTGGGGTAATACGTCGTTGGCTCTAGTTCTTACACTCGACACTCTTAACACCCACTTTGTTGCCATGAAAAAGTAGGACCAACAACGTAAGGAATAGGAGGAATTGTGGTTGGATATACGGTCTAGCAATAAAACAATAATACCATTGGGGTATTCACGGTTTTACAAAATCGTCCAATTGCTGTTCATCACTCAAATAAGTACTCATCGCCGGGTGTACAATAAAATTGTAATCTTTACTAAAATAACCTAAAGGATAGGCAGTACTTACTGCGGGCCATCATCCACATTGGTTACATCGATCGGTGTGTGCAGCTGTGTAATACACTCCTATATGTAAGAATTTACATACGACGATTCGCCTGAACCATACTGCATTGGAACTACGCATAAGCCCATAAACCTCGGAAAGCCGTACGGGCAAGCAATACGATGAGCGGTGAAGTTGCCGTGGTATTGATGCATACACAACCACATGATTCATATAAATATACACAATGGTAGAACCAACGCTTCAGGTCTAATTTAAACGCACTGGGATTTTTGGGTGATGTATGGTAATTTGCCCATCGCAGGATGTCCTTTTTTGGGATCAGTCAAACAGGCTTTCGGCAAGTACGGCATCTCTGTCCAGGACATGGTGGCGCCCATACCACACGGACAAGGAGATTTCCCGGACCTCCGCATAACTATTCGTACTGGTATTCCAGCAACCCCATCCCTGTAATCGAACAAAGCCATCCGTTGATAAGATGCCGATATTTCCTGGGGAGTGGCCTGGAGTGTCCCGTTATTTTGGATGATTCATAGGCGTTTAAAAATTGCAGATTGGTCTTGTGCCAAGATGCTGATTCCCATCTAAAAATGGGCCCAGTTGGGGTATAAGCCGCGGCACTCTTGGTTGATATAAACCCAATTATTAGAATACTCTACTTTCTAGCAGTTACAAAATATTTGGCAAAGATGGGGGGATAGATTTCACTGCTGGTAATACGAACGGTTCAGGTATTGTCTCTCAACCAAGGAAGGTGATTACAGGATTGATTTGTGATTTGAGCTTGTACTCAAAAGAATCAGACCGAATAAAAAAATGTATATTTCTCATACTGGGATAAAAATTATTGGTTTAGAAGTTTAGAAATCAGTTTGAAAAAATCTTGGGGTAATGGTATTGGGTATTCGAATAAAATTGGAAATCCCTGAGCGTATGTACAAAAAAGCCAATCAAG
>WNGS01063996.1:3779-17883 GCA_020271785.1 Procambarus virginalis
AATTGTCGGGGTGTCACGGTTCTCGTTAGTGAAGGGTTAAAGCAACAGTAGACTGGATCTCCTCTCCAGGTGGTTGCTCCGACAATAACCCTTACTCACCGTCGTTCTACGGGTCTTCCCTCGATCCTCTAGGCTCCACTGCACGCCCCGGAGAGTACCCCAGTCGATCTCACAACCGGCCTTAAATTGCAAGATGAGTGGAGGCACAGATCGTTCCCTCAATCTGTGGCCCGCCCCGACACAGAACTCTTTACACAGCCTTTAAGGTCGCCAACTGGTGTTTTTAGGTGTCCAGTAACACTGCAGTGGTGAGGTGTAATTGTGGTAAGAGCAATTTCAAATAATATGGTATCAGGCAGGTCACTCTGTTTTACTTCATTACACGGTCACAAGATAAATGGAGGGGATGATATCAAACACCAAAGAGTTTTGGTATTTTACTTAAAAGACAACGAGAATATATATGCATCAATGTATCAGGAACAATATATGACAACTGCTCAATCCATAGCAGAATAATCTGGAGCGCACCGATATGGCAACATCCGGCAGCCCTGCGTCACCTGTCAGATATCAGCTGACCGGGGCCCTCGCGACCGTGAGAAAAGATAGTACTTGTTTTCTAATTCTATCACGATCCCCGTTTATTTAACTTTTCGCAAAACACTGTATTTAACATTCACATGGCATACTTATGATTTCACTGGCCTCACGATCAATATCTTATTCACACTGCACAGTGACTTTTCACCGTACCAAAAGATTACTCTATTCTTAATAATATTTACTGTGAAGTGCACTCGCTTGATCACTGAACTTTTCTTTATATCTATACTTTCTCTTAAAGAGATATCACTGGCAATCACTTCACGTATATGATATTATTCAGTACACAGGCATGTACATAGATAAATCATTGATCGAATCACAGGCATATATATATATAAATCATGGAGATCAATACACAGGCATTTATATCAATAAATCATGGAGATCAACACACAGGCATTTATATCAATAGATCATGGAGATCAATACACAGGCATTTATATCAATAAATCTAGGCTCATAGCCTAACACCAATATCTGGTTTACTACCAATATATATATAATAATAATCACAGGAAATTAATAATAGTCACAGTAAATTCTTTGATGAATCCTGGTGCTTGCACACACCCACACATAGATATATATGTAAACTGATACTGTGAGCGCTCTGGGTAGCCTCACCACACACTGTGCTCTCTGTGACTTAGACTCAGGTGAGACTTGCTCACGACATATAAAATATTCTGACAAGTATAATATAGCTAACTAAAGGGGAAATGGGAGGGTAACTGTAAACACCTACTTCACCTATCCTAGGATGACAGTTGGGTTGTAGCTCCTGGTCCAGGCTCTCGCCTCGTACACCCTCCAGAAACACAAGCCAACGCCTTAGGATTTTCGCGTCTCGCCGCTTTCTGTACACTGCAGGTCCGTGCTTCTTCCTCTACAGTACGTCGCAGGGTTGAAGTCGGTCTCCTGGCCGTCAACTTTCCTCCCAACTACGGCAGCCAGCCTACGTCTCGGCGGTCGTCGCACGTTTCCCAATTAGTCCTTGTCACTGTACTCCCAGAGGAACTGCCTCTCACCACTACGAAGTCACTGTGAAGTTATCAGCCGTCCCAGACGATACTGCTTAAGCTCCACACGCACAGCACCCGACTTCAGAGCACTTGAAGCTCACTTCACTGTCAATTCCCTCGTCGTCTAGATATATCGCTAGGTATTTGGGAAGACTTCTCGACGTGCTTGCATCCAACTGCTGACTCGTAGGGTTCCACGAAGGTGGGGTTACTGTCAAACTTGACAGGATCGTCGATCATACGTTCAACCTGGTTGACAAGGCGGTCAACCCGGTTCACTCACGGTGGATTGGCCCGGCCACTAAGCTGTCTCTTATACTAGTGAACTGCCAAGGACGTCACACGTCGATGCCCGGCCCACTTCTTGCAACGCACCTGTCCCTGAGCACTTGTTGCTCAATATTCTGTCAATTCCTTATCTGAGCCACATCAGGGTTGCAGGAAGACCTCACAGAGTGCGCGCTAACAACTGGAGACGCTTACATCCACTGGAGTTCGGTAAATCCGTCACTCTGACAGGACGACCAGTCGCACGTCCTGTCTCTCGGACGTGTCGTGAAAGACTGATAGCGCTAAGGCGCCACCACGGCTGGACTCCCCCTGCCTATGTGACGTCACTTTTTCCAAAGTCGGTTTTCATTGGCTCCCAGTGCCACGTCGCTGACGGTGACCAATCTGGCGCCACTGACGTCACACAGTTTTGGCGGGAGAACAGACTCGCCAGCGCCATATTGGCTCCCTAAAGGGCCTATCCCACAGGCCAAAATACTATATTTTCGCAAATTTCTCGGCTCATCGAGAATACTGTTCTCTCCCACATATGTTCAATTGATGCCTGCAATGTAGAGAACGCTCGGGAATAGTGGACATGACTCTTACAGCAGGCGTGGGAGAATTAGAAGGGGGGAACACCGTCACAGTATGTATGCATGTATGCATGCGTGTATGCATGTATTTATGTACGCATGCATGTATGTATGTATGTGTGTATGTATGTATTCCCAATCACGTTAAAGACTCCTCCTCTATCATCCAATTTAAGAGAAAAACAACTATGTACTAAATAATCAACTCCTTGTAACTTTAATTATGCTGACCTTCCTATCTGTATTCAGACTGTGCCTACCATCATTATAGGTGATTATAACGCTAGGCATAGGAATTTTGGTAATTCACAGTTCAATAATCGTAACGGCAACCAACTGTTGTCACTATTAGGTAAGATCTAATAAGATCTAATAATAAGATCAATAATAATAATCAATAAGATCTAATCTCTGAATAAAATGCAAAAAACGACTTGATTGTAACCTATCCACCGCTGCCCATTGGATGGGGGGAGAGGGGGTTATGTGTAGTATAAACATATCAATTGTGACACTATAGCCCTCCATATATGTCAGTTGCTTAAATTATAAACTGTACTTGTGGTCGGTCTCGAGCCCATTGTTGATGTGACAATGTGCATTGACTTTTGTAACTAGCTTATCAAGATTATAACTTGCTTGGCTATATGAATTGTGGGGCTCATTCCCTGAGCCCATTATGTGCCTCTGTAACACTCCACTATCGCCCATAGGATGGGTATGGGGTGCATAATAAATGAACTAAACTAAGCTCTGCCTTTTTGATAACATATACAATTATAAGCTTTATTTGTGAATCTTAATTAAACAATATTTTTTTTAAATTTTACCCCGAGGGGCGAGTTTATTGGGCAGCGCCACTCATCTTATGAGTGGACACACCGCCATAGCAGCATGTACAACACTCCCCAATAGGAAGAAAACCCGCTGGGTTGTTCATCCTGTCACTTGTACCCAGACACAGCTGGGACTTACTTAACTGTCTCAAGTGAACAGCTCCTCCAACAAGAAGATTAACATCTATCAACCCATAAAAGATTACGTTATCTTGCGGGTGCAAAATGGATATATCACAGAGCCTGTAGGGTTCGGTGAGATGAGTGAAGAGACATGGGAGATTTTACATAAGTACAGTACAAGTTAGTTTAAGTAGCGAACGCATGTCAACGAATAACGAGTATATATAACAAACTATTCTCCTATGAAGTCGATTTAACTTCCAAACATATATTTTTTAATAAATGTTAAATGTTTTCTGGCTAGTTATGTTAGATTTTATTAAAAATACGTATTCTACTTGTTAACATTATAATTTAAATTTGTGATAATTTATGCAGAGAAGTGCGACAACTGGATATGCCAAAAAACACTTTCCAAACAACGATATATCTTGGATAAGTCGCTCCACAACATTGACGCTTGGACCGTCGACTTCCTTTGATGCTACTTATTTACTTATTTCATAATGAAATTATATCGGTTTGGAGTAAATATATGTTTTCTTATGTTCTGCATTCAGCACCCACATTATAGTGAGTAAATATACCATATTACTTCATTACTTAAATAATGCTAGAGGGTTTGAGTAGCTTTGGGTCTTTAGTGGACAGAATCTCCAATAGATGGGGCGAGAGTCGCCCCATCTCTCTCGCCCGAGCAAGAGTCGAAACTTAATTTAAAATTGATATATCTTTGTCCTCGAACATGATATATTTCATTTGGTGCAATCATAATAATGTTCATATATCGGTCTTTCTGGAGGCATATAAGACTTTAGGCTTTATTAGCGTATCTTTGTTAATTATACATACAATATATCGGCAAGTGGGTAGGCGTCTGCACTACATGCCCGACAAGCTACTGAGCGCTACTATAAAAACATATGTATCTTCACTTGAGCTATAAATATGTCTATTGTAATGTATTTAAAATGAAGCTCATATTTCTATCTTGCTTAAGACATGTATAACATTTGTGTTTATTAACGAATTTACGTGAAATAAACATTGATCTGAGAGAGAGTTGCTCTGTCGTTCAGTCTGTACGGGGTCAGAGCTCCGTAATTTTTAAAATACATGTATCTTCATTAGAACTTTAAATATGTCTATGGTAAAGTGTTTAAAGTGAAGCTTATATGTCTGCCTTTCTTGAGACATATAAAACATATATGTTTATTAACGAATTCACGTGAAATATACATTGTTCTGAGAGAGAGTTGCTCGGTCGATCGATCTGTCCGGGGTCGGAGCTCGGCTATTACAAAAGTACATCTATCTTCGCTTTAAATTTAAATATACCCATGGTAAGGTATTTAGAATGAAGCTTATATTTCTATCTTTCTTGTGACATATAAAAACTCTTACGTTTATTAAGGAATCTGCGTGAAATAGGCATGGTTCTGAGATGAATGCTGCGGTTTTCGAGCTCGACGAGCGATGAAAACTGCTCCCTTTATACAACTACAAATATCTTCGGTTTTACTTAAAATATTTGTCTGGTAGACGTTTTACAGATAGGTCGCGTTTTTGTCTTTCTTCTGATTAATAAATAATTTTGGTTTAATAAGTCATCAAGATGTTTTCAACAATATTCTTTCGGCGTTCGTCTTTTCCAACATGGGCGACCCTTTTGGAAACGCGATACTTGGGTTAACCCATCCCATAGTTGGGTCTGTTTCCATTATGGTTCGGAACATTTGTTACTTTTAAAATGCTAAGCTAACCTACATACCTAAATACATAGATACACAGATTTACGTATGCCCTACATAAAGTGTTCGAAGTGTCATGAATGTGCATTTACAAAGGTGAAATGCAATTCTGATCAGCTTCCATATGTACTTTATACACATACATATACATACACACACACACTCACACATATATACGTACATATACATATATACATGCATATATATACACACACTTGCATTCATATACATTTGTCTCTTTTACTCTGACAGGGTGAGATTAATCACCTTAATCACTGAAGGTGATTAAGGTGCTTTTACAAGCTCAGGTTATATAGTTACATCACATACATACATTGTATAAATGATACATTACATGGTCAATCTTGGATACAAGTCCAATATATCATCAAGTGTTCCAGTACTCATATAGTAATTACACAATTCAGCATACCTCAGCCCAGGAGGGCGAAAGTCAGTCAATATGGGACATTCTACAATATAATGTTCAAGAGAGTGCATGTTTTCTCTTTCACAAAGTTGACACATTGTGTACTCAAATCAAATGTCAAATCAAATGTTTATTTAGGTACTCGACATTTGAGTTTTGAGAAAGCTGCCAGATACGTCTATATCCCAGGCGAATTCTGGCCACTATAACATCACATTGCTGGGTTCTTGTTCTATTAGTCCCATATGTGAATGTCTCCTCACGATATCTATCATAATATTTAATGCTACAACTTTCAGGTCTTTGTGAATTTGTTAGGTCGGTGAGATCTTCATTAGATATTTGTTTAAGTATTCTCTTTGTCACTGCTAATGAAACACCCATATCAATTTCTACCACTGGTTTTCTACAGGCTGTCTTTGCAAGCATATCAACAGTGTCATGCCTCGAGATGCCAACATGTGATGGTATCCATAGGAATTTAATTTCAAATCTGTTTTCTTTAGCAGCTAAAACATTCATTCGAATATCACTGACTATTTTATGGGTGTCACTACTATGTGCGTTCAATGCCAGGAGTGCACTCTGCGATAGTGGGCGGTAGTGGACCCCCTACCGACCCTGTGGGCGGCAGTGGACCCTATATACTAATCCTGTGGGCGATACTGGACCCTATACTCATCCTGTGGGCGGTAATGGACGCCATACACATTCAGTGGGTGTTATTGGACCCCATACCCATTCTATGGGTGGATGTGATCCCCATACCCATCCTGCGGGTGGATGTGACCCCCCAATACCCATCCTGTGGGTGGTATTGGACCCCTTACCCACCTAACAGGTGGTAGTGGACAATATACCCATCCTATAGTTGCTATAGTAGACACCATACCATCTTGTTTGCCGTAGTTTGCCCCATAAACATTCCAACGTAACATCGTTTTCTGTTAGCGTTCCTACAAAACATTCTTTAAATATTTTTAAAGCACAGACTATGGTATATAATATTGATTGGTGAAGCACTGTATTCTATGTAATAATTTATAGTGCTTATTATAATTTACTAAGAACAACTAATATTTCTCAAAACAAAACTACGAGCCTTCAATAGGATGTAGCTGATCTGTAATATTCTAAGAGCATGGACAATAGTAGGTAAATTTCACAACCCATGTGGGTCCTGAAAACTACAATTTTCGTTATAATTGATCCAATCACGACTATTCTGCTATCTACGTTGATGGACGGGTACTGTGAGACGTAAATTGGTACGTGAGGAAGAGTTTGGGCCTTGGTAAAAAAGGTAACTGGGAATATATCACATATGTACTAAATCACATTCAACATATAGACTTTAAGCATTAAGTCATATATGTGCTGTCTTGTGTGAGGACGGGTTGTACTGATATATTTCTGAGGTACTAGGAGTTGCCTCGAGTTCTAGATTTTAACGGGAAGGCCGCAGACGGCGTACTGACGCCTAGAGTGTGGCTGAGTTATCTTCATAGAGGGGGTCATGTTTGCAGCGAGGCTGACCTCAAACATTCTAGTCGGGAATTGTGTCTTAGGGAGGACGGCTGCTAGTGTGGATGTTTGTCCCCAAGGGCGGGTCAGACGTAGCTACCGGTCGTAGCTCACCGAAGAACAATCGTAGTTTAATCATCACGAGAGTAGACTTAAAATTAGTTAAGAGTAGTCATTACAATAATTCAGCAGATGGTTTTAGGAGACGTTACAAAGTACTAAATTAAGTTCCCTGTATATTAAGTTCCCTTTCAGGTTAAGCATCCCTTCGTTAGTTAAGTGCCTCCCCTTGGTTAAGTAATTTTCGTATATAGGTGTTATTATTTTCTAAGTATTTGTTTTATATTTTTTTTTTATATCTGGAATTTTGTTTACATATTGTGCAGTATTGATTCTCTGGGAGAATTACTAAGGTGAGTGGTTTACTCCCCTTGGTTAAGTAATTTATGTATATAGGTGTTATTATTTTCTAAGTATTTGTTTTATATTTTTTTTTATATCTGGAATTTTGTTTACATATTGTGCAGTATTGATTCTCTGGGAGAATTACTAAGGTGAGTGGTTTACTGTTTTCAAATGAAGTGAAGTGCAGTGCATTTAAGTGAATTCGTGTAAAACTCAGTGAAATTCGTGGAAAATTTTTTGTGATGATATTTTTCAAAGTCGCTTGGAAAATCTCAGTTTTGGGAATAAATTCTAGTTTTCGTGTCTAGCCATACGATCATCGGGTCATCAGTGTTAATTCCAATGTGTGATTAAAGTGATCCGAGTTAGAACTGTGGGAGACCAAAAGTAGAGTTTTTGGTCATTTAAGCAAATTTTTTTTTTTTTTTTTATTTTTACATGCAAAACATGCAAATTAAATACAATAAAAAACTAAATAGAAAACATTTCACAAAGACAAAACAAGAAACCCAGCAGCCAGAAGGGCTGACAGGACAGTATGACAAAATTACAAGACCAGTACAAAGGATAAACAAATGCAAAACAACAAAACACAGGGGCATATCAAAACAAAACAGCATAAAACAAAATCCAGATGGATAACACGCAATCAACAGAAAACCATCGTTACATACACAACAACAAAACAAAACACCGGCCTGAAGGACCGATAACAAACAACAGACTGAACAAACTAAAGTATTACAAAAAATACGATAAGAACATAAAAATCAATGAGAACATACACCACACCCTAAACCACACAAATTCAAAACAAAAATTAATACAACACGTAAGCATAAAATAAAAAACACATAGGGCACTCTAACAACATGAAGGTTAAGACATGAAGGCCAGACACACACACACCCAAACACCCGCCTCGCCACAAAACAAAAGGGAGAGGCACGGGCACAATCAACCAGAAGGCAGACAACCCAGCCATAAGGGCACATAGCACAAAAGAATACCATCACACGTAATTGCGCGGAAACTCGTCCCGAGAGAAGCGTACATGGAACGCCTCCCACCGTAACCACTGCCAAGGGTCCTGACCATCCACTGGGGACGCCATCCTATCCGGGACGTTGGCCACAAACACCCGCAAACTTGGCACCCAAACCGTATCACACTTGAACCGAGTGACCGGTACATGGTCCCACACCTCATCGCCGAAAGGTAGCTCAGCAACCCGCGACCAGTGACCCGACGGCATCACAGACTTCGGTGACACGGTCCCCAAGGGCCCAACAGATAACCTCCGAGGAGGGAGCGTGGTAGAAGGCACCACCACAGGGGCACCAGCGCCCACGGACACACCACCGTACGACCGCGGTGGAACCGAACCACGCACGTCTTTCCGTAAGGTCACCACCAGGCCACGCCCAGACCCACCATCCCCACCCACACCGGCAGCGGAGGCCACCACCCCCCACCGCGGAGAGGCCCCCTGCGGAGAAGGAACAGCAGGCACACCCGAGACACTGGCACTAAAGTTAGCAGGCGCATGGACGTCCGCCACCACTAACTGCGGAGCCAGCAACGTAACCGGAACCACTCCATCCACACCCGAGGCTTCACAGTCACTAAAGTCCCCAACATCGGCCCAGGGAGACGACGAAGGCCTGGATCGTTTGGGCACCGGCCTGAGATCGTCAGAGCCGGAAGCCGACCCAGAAACATGGGCACTACGAACTGACGTCCGCCGCAAAACGGCAGCAGCCTCGACCACAGGGGGAACCGGACCACACACAACAGGGGACCCTACATCCACCCCATCACCCAGCACAGCCGGGATCCGAGGCGAGGATGCAGGGCCAGGCACAGCAGCTGAAGACAGGCGAGCAGACGGTGAGGAGGGCGCAGCAGAAAGGCCCACTGAAGCAGCAGGGACAGGAGCAGGACGATCCACCGATGGCATCGCAACATCCTGAGGAGGGCCGGCGACATCCGGGGGAACGTCAGGCGACGCCGGGGTAGCCGCAACAATGATCGGGTCTGTCACTGCATCCCCGGAGTCCTCGTCCAGGGGAAGCGGAGGGAAATCTTCTTCCCTGAATAGGTTGACAGGGGCAACCTGGGCCGCATCGCACCCGGCAGCCTGATGCCCCATCAGGCCACACCGAAAACAGGTCCGAGGCTGTCGGGCATAGTACACCCGGATGTAGCACCCCAGAAGCCGGACCGAAGATGGAATATCCGACCGCAGGCGCATCCCCAAGGTGCGAATATTCGTCCGTCTCCCGGCATACCTCCCAGAGGATATCGTGTTTACCCTCACACTGATAACCACTCCAAACCGCTGGAAGTACCGCCGAAGAAGATCCTCGGGAAACTCCAGGGGCGCCCCATGCACACTGACATAAGTCAGCGCTCCACTCCGGTCGGATATAGAGACAGAGCCGGCACCACCCGGCATCGCCAACGAGCGTCCCTCGTAACGACCGAGGAAATCACGGTACACCTCCTACGTCACAAGCTTGATGACAACTCGATGGGCAGTCACAAGCTCAATGCCGTCTACGTCCATCACAGGGACATGAAGCAAGTCGCACAGAACCACGGCTATTTCTGGATATCCAGCACGACCAGTGAACTCCAGGCCCACGGAGTTCACGCGCTTAATAGATGGTAGGGGACCACCCATGGTAATCTCGCCACGTCAATACGCAGCCCGCAGCAACAACAGGGGGAGGGGGGCAGAAGCTCCCACACCCCCTCTGGTGGCGAAAACCATCAAATGTCAAATCAAATGTTTATTTAGGTACTCGACATTTGAGTTTTGAGAAAGCTGCCAGATACGTCTATATCCCAGGCGAATTCTGGCCACTATAACATCACATTGCTGGGTTCTTGTTCTATTAGTCCCATATGTGAATGTCTCCTCACGATATCTATCATAATATTTAATGCTACAACTTTCAGGTCTTTGTGAATTGTCAGGTCAGTGAGATCTTCATTAGATATTTGTTTAAGTATTCTCTTTGTCACTGCTAATGAAACACCCATATCAATTTCTACCACTGGTTTTCTACAGGCTGTCTTTGCAAGCCTATCAACAGTGTCATGCCTCGAGATGCCAACATGCGATGGTATCCATAGGAATTTAATTTCAAATCTGTTTTCTTTAGCAGCTAAAACATTCATTCGAATATCACTGACTATTTTATGGGTGTCACTACTATGTGCGTTCAATGCCAGGAATGCACTCTGCGATAGTGGGCGGTAGTGGACCCCCTACCGACCCTGTGGGCGGCAGTGGACCCTATATACTAATCCTGTGGGCGATACTGGACCCTATACTCATCCTGTGCGCGTAATGGACGCCATACACATTCAGTGGGTGTTATTGGTACCCCATACCCATTCTATGGGTGGATGTGATCCCCATACTCATCCTGCGGGTGGATGTGACCCCCCAATACCCATCCTGTGGATGGTATTGGACCCCTTACCCACCTAACAGGTGGTAGTGGACAATATACCCATCCTATAGTTGCTATAGTAGACACCATACCATCTTGTTTGCCGTAGTTTGCCCCATAACATTCCAACGTAACATCGTTTTCTGTTAGCGTTCCTACAAAACATTCTTTAAATATTTTTAAAGCACAGACTATGGTATAATATTGATTGGTGAAGCACTGTATTCTATGTAATAATTTTAGTGCTTATTATATTTACTAAGAACAACTAATATTTCTCAAAACAAAACTACGAGCCTTCAATAGGATGTACTGATCTGTAATATTCTAAGAGCATGGACAATAGTAGGTAAATTTCACAACCCATGTGGGTCCTGAAAACTACAATTTCGTTATAATTGATCCAATCACGACTATTCTGCTATCTACGTTGATGGACGGGTACTGTGAGACGTAAATTGGTACGTGAGGAAGAGTTTGGGCCTTGGTAAAAAAGGTAACTGGGAATATATCACATATGTACTAAATCACATTCAACATAGACTTTAAGCATTAAGTCATATATGTGCTGTCTTGTGTGAGGACGGGTTGTACTGATATATTTCTGAGGTACTAGGAGTTGCCTCGAGTTCTAGATTTTAATGGGAAGGCCGCAACGGCGTACTGATGCCTAGAGTGTGGCTGAGTTATCTTCATAGAGGGGGTCATGTTTGCAGCGAGGCTGACCTCAAACATTCTAGTCGGAATTGTGTCTTAGGGAGGACGGCTGCTAGTGTGGATGTTTGTCCCCAAGGGCGGGTCAGACGTAGCTACCGGTCGTAGCTCACCGAAGAACAATCGTAGTTTAATCATCACGAGAGTAGACTTAAAATTAGTTAAGAGTAGTCATTACAATAATTCAGCAGATGGTTTTAGGAGACGTTACAAAGTACTAAATTAAGTTCCCTTCCCTAACCTGTATATTAAGTTCCCTTTCAGGTTAGCATCCCTTCGTTAGTAAGTGCCTCCCCTTGGTTAAGTAATTTTCGTATATAGGTGTTATTATTTTCTAAGTATTTGTTTTATATTTTTTTTTTATATCTGGAATTTTATTACATATTTGTGCAGTATTGATTCTCTGGGAGAATTACTAAGGTGAGTGGTTTACTCCCCTTGGTTAAGTAATTTTCGTATATAGGTGTTATATTTTCTAAGTATTTGTTTTATATTTTTTTTTATATCTGGAATTTTGTTTACATATTGTGCAGTATTGATTCTCTGGGAGAATTACTAAGTGAGTGGTTTACTGTTTTCAAATGAAGTGAAGTGCAGTGCATTTAAGTGAATTCGTGTAAAACTCAGTGAAATTTGTTGAAATTTTTTGTGATGATATTTTTCAAAGTCGCTTGGAAAATCTCAGTTTTGGGAATAATTCTAGTTTTCGTGTCTAGCCATACGATCATCGGGTCATCAGTGTTAATTCCAATGTGTGATTAAAGCGATCCGAGTTAGAACTGTGGGAGACCAAAAGTAGAGTTTTTGGTCATTTAAGCGAATTAGCGCTGAGACTCTGAATTTTTCTGGCAGTTCTCAGTGCTCAGTGAGTCAGCGGTCTGTAATTGTTACACTCAACCAGTGTCTAAGTGTCTTGCGAGTGATATATTCAGTTCAAGTGATAAGCAAATTATACGTCGGTATTTAATTTATAATTTTGAGAAAGAATACATGTTAATTTATTTATTTATTATTTTTTTTATTTATTTATTTATGCATATACAAGAAGGTACATTGGGAATGTGTGGATACATAAATGGTAATTACAGTCTTGTAAAGCCACTAGTACGCGCAGCGTTTCGGGCAGGTCCTTAATCTAAGAAAATTTTAAGTAGGTAAATACTTGCAAAATTTATAAAAAATGATAACAGATACATGGCAAGAAAAAAAATTAGAGAAAATTGTAGGTACAGTGTATTAAAGCACATAGGCAGCTAAGATTGATTGCAATGACAGCTTGAATGGTAGTTGACAAAATTGGTAGGCACAAAACAGCATATGGCTAGCACATAAAAAGACAGCAATGAACACAATGATAAGGTTGGTAGGGTTAAATACATAAAAATTAGGAATTAGGAGATTGGGTAACACTAGGTACAGAGCAAATTTAAAGCTCAGTGTAGGAAACTAAGAAGATGAAATCAGGTACTTTTTGGTTTTGTTTTTAAATAAGGCAAAACTTTACAGTTTTTCAATTCACTAGGGAGTGAGTTCCATAGACTAGGTCCCTTAATTTGCATAGAGTGTTTACACAGATTAAGTTTGACCCTGGGGATATCAAAGAGATATTTATTTCTGGTGTGGTGATAATGGGTCCTATTACATCCATCCAGGGAGAGTTTCAGAGCATGGTTTGCATTTAAAAACAGGGTTTTGTAAATGTAGTTGACACAAGAGAATGTGTGGAGGGAGTTAATATTTAGCAAGTTTAGAGATTAAACAAGGGAGCTGAATGTTGTCTAAAAGCTGAGTTAGTTATTATTCTGATAGCAGATTTTTGCTGCGTGATGATGGGCTTAAGGTGGTTTGCAGTGGTAGACCCCATGCACAGATACCATAATTAAGATAGGGGTAGATTAGTGCATAATATAGTGAGAGGAGAGCGGAGTTAGGAACATAATATCTGATTTTGGAGAGTATACCCACTGTCTTAGAGACTTTCTCGTTATGTGTTGAATGTGGGTGCTGAAGTTGAGTCTCTTGTCTAGGAATAGGCCAAGAAACTTGCCATCATTTTTATTACTGATGTTAATATTGTCTATCTGTAGCTGAATTGCATTTGATGATTTGCTTCCAAATAAGATGTAGTAGTCTTTTCGATGTTTAATGTTAGTTGTTCGTTGACATCCAGAAGTGGACTTTTTTTAATTCATTATTCACAACATTATTAGTGTATTGGGTTGAGGTCTGAATAGATAAGGGTAGTATCATCAGCAAACAATATAGGTTTGAGAATATTAGAGACATTAGACAGATCATTTATATATAAATATAATAGGTCCTAAGATACTGCCCTGTGGCACTCCAACGGTAATTGTAGA
>WNGS01064004.1:0-11286 GCA_020271785.1 Procambarus virginalis
TCTCACTGTACCACCATGGTTACATGTTCTTACTGTACCACCATGGTTACATATTCTCACTGTACCACCATGGTTACGTGTTCTCACTGTACCACCATGGTTACATGTTCTCACTGTACCACCATGATTAGGTGTTCTCACTGTACCACCATGGTTACGTGTTCTCACTGTACTACCATGGTTACGTGTTCTCATTGTTCCACAACGGTTACGTGTTCTCACTGTACCACCATGGCTAGCTGTTCTCACTGTACCACCATGGCGAGGTGTTCCCACTGTACCACCATGGTTACGTGTTCTCACTATACCACCATGGTAACGTGTTCTCACTGTACCACCATGGTAACGTGATCTCACTGTACCACCATGGTAACGTGTTCTCACTGTACCACCATGGTAACGTGTTCTCACTGTACCACCATGGTAACGTGTTCTCACTGTACCACCATGGTAACGTGTTCTCACTGTACCACCTTGGTAACGTGTTCTCACTGTACCACCATGGTAACATGTTCTCACTGTACCACCATGGTAAAGTGTTCTCACTGTACCACCATGGTAAAGTGTTCTCACTGTACCACCATGGTAACGTGTTCTTACTGTACCTCCATGGCTAGGTGTTCTCGCTGTACCTCCATGGCTAGGTGTTCTCGCTGTACCTCCATGGCACACTGGGTGAGGATAAAAGTCACTCTGACTCCCTCTACACCTCACGTCGCTCATGTCATCTCCAGTGTTGACAAGTTGCTGAATTTTCAAGTCGTCGGAAGCAGCGCTACCCGACAAGCACGGCAATACCTGTCTGCACTTTTGTCAGTAGCAAAGTCCACACTTCCTGAAGCCCGTGAATAGTACCGGACGTTTTGTACTATTGTATCTGGACAAGATACACTGGTAGGTTGTTTAAAAATTTACAAGTCAAAATACAAGAAATTACGAGACAAATATCCCCAAAAAAGTTGGACAAGAATTTAACAGACAAAATATCAAGAGTTTGCTCAAGAGGTTACAAGACAAAATACCTCCAAGAGTTTGTCCAAGAGGTTACAAGACAAAATACCTCCAAGAGTTTGTCCAAGAGGTTACAAGACAAAATACTCCCAAGAGTTTGTCCAAGAGGTTACAAGACAAAATACCTCCAAGAGTTTGTCCAAGAGGTTACAAGACAAAATACCCCCAAGAGTTTGTCCAAGAGGTTACAAGACAAAATACCTCCAAGAGTTTGCTCAAGAGGTTACAAGACAAAATACCTCCAAGAGTTTGTCCAAGAGGTTACAAGACAAAATACCCCCAAGAGTTTGTCCAAGAGGTTACAAGACAAAATACTCCCAAGAGTTAGTTCAAGAGGTTACAAGACAAAATACCCCAAGAGTTAGTTCAAGAGGTTACAAGGCAAAATACCCCAAGAGTTAGTTCAAGAGGTTACAAGGCAAATACCCCCAAGAGTTAGTTCAAGAGGTTTCAAGGCAAAATAACCCAAGAGTTTGTTCAAGAGGTTGCAAGGCAAAATACACTATACAAGTGTTCAGAAGGTAATGGGTAAAAAACACAAAAGCCACTTTTCTCCGCCACATAATTCACAGGCGTTGCTACATCTTATTTGGTTTGTTAACGTGCAAGTAAAGTATGCGTGCTTTTAGCCTTCGAAAAACATGTTGCCTAGTTAATGTAGTGAAGAAACAGGGAGGAGGTGAGCAGGCTGGAGGGGCAAGACCATAATTAAGAGGCGAGCGCTTCAAGGTTTCAAGAAGAGTGCAGGACTTGTAGGGCAAGAAGGGTATAGGGCTTGTAGGGCAAAACGAGTGAGGGCTTGTAGGGCATGAAGGGTACAGGGCTGAGAAGTTTTCGGTTACATATAGGCTTAGAAGCAATTTGAGCTTGTTCGCATTTGTTACTCATGTGGCCCCAAAGATGCGCGTTAATTCCATCAAATATCTGTCCCTAAAATTTACCACCGAGTGCTGTCGGGGATAGGGTTAAGGGTCTGACGACTACCAATTGTTTTAAACAGTTAGTATGGTCTAGCGAGTAGAGTACTGGTTACGCTGAGGTGCATGGAGCCCTGGCTGTCTGGATTCTAGTCCTTCAGGATGAGTGATATATATATATATATATATATATATATATATATATATATATATATATATATATATATATATATATATATATATATGTATATATTATATATATATATATATATATATATATATATATCATCATCCCTGAGGATATATATATATATATATATATATATATATATATATATATATATATATATATATATATATATATATATATATTATATATATATATATATATAATATATATATATATATATATATATATATATATATGAATGAAAACTCACACCCCAGAAGTGACTCGAACCCATACTCCCAGGAGCAACGCAACTGGTATGTACAAGACGCCTTAAACCACTTGACCATCACGACCGGACATAATGAGGTGATAGCCGAAGCTATTTGAACCACCTCACCGCCGGCACTCGGATGGTTATCTTGGCATAGCATTTTACCAAATCACCTCATTCTTTGGGGCACACGTGAGGAACACAAATGCGAACAAGCCTGAATGGTCCCCAGGACTATATGCGAATGAAAACTCACACCCCAGAAGTGACTCGAACCCATACTCCCAGGAGCAACGCAACTGGTATGTACAAGACGCCTTAAACCACTTGACCATCACGACCGGACATAATGAGGTGATAGCCGAAGCTATTTGAACCACCTCACCGCCGGCACTCGGATGGTTATCTTGGGCATAGCATTTTACCAAATCACCTCATTCTTTGGGGCACACGTGAGGAACACAAATGCGAACAAGCCTGAATGGTCCCCAGGACTATATGCGAATGAAAACTCACACCCCAGAAGTGACTCGAACCCATACTCCCAGGAGCAACGCAACTGGTATGTACAAGACGCCTTAAACCACTTGACCATCACGACCGGACATAATGAGGTGATAGCCGAAGCTATTTGAACCACCTCACCGCCGGCACTCGGATGGTTATCTTGGGCATAGCATTTTACCAAATCACCTCATTCTTTGGGGCACACGTGAGGAACACAAATGCGAACAAGCCTGAATGGTCCCCAGGACTATATGCGAATGAAAACTCACACCCCAGAAGTGACTCGAACCCATACTCCCAGGAGCAACGCAACTGGTATGTACAAGACGCCTTAAACCACTTGACCATCACGACCGGACATAATGAGGTGATAGCCGAAGCTATTTGAACCACCTCACCGCCGGCACTCGGATGGTTATCTTGGGCATAGCATTTTACCAAATCACCTCATTCTTTGGGGCACACGTGAGGAACACAAATGCGAACAAGCCTGAATGGTCCCCAGGACTATATGCGAATGAAAACTCACACCCCAGAAGTGACTCGAACCCATACTCCCAGGAGCAACGCAACTGGTATGTACAAGACGCCTTAAACCACTTGACCATCACGACCGGACATAATGAGGTGATAGCCGAAGCTATTTGAACCACCTCACCGCCGGCACTCGGATGGTTATCTTGGGCATAGCATTTTACCAAATCACCTCATTCTTTGGGGCACACGTGAGGAACACAAATGCGAACAAGCCTGAATGGTCCCCAGGACTATATGCGAATGAAAACTCACACCCCAGAAGTGACTCGAACCCATACTCCCAGGAGCAACGCAACTGGTATGTACAAGACGCCTTAAACCACTTGACCATCACGACCGGACATAATGAGGTGATAGCCGAAGCTATTTGAACCACCTCACCGCCGGCACTCGGATGGTTATCTTGGGCATAGCATTTTACCAAATCACCTCATTCTTTGGGGCACACGTGAGGAACACAAATGCGAACAAGCCTGAATGGTCCCCAGGACTATATGCGAATGAAAACTCACACCCAGAAGTGACTCGAACCCATACTCCCAGGAGCAACGCAACTGGTATGTACAAGACGCCTTAAACCACTTGACCATCACGACCGGACATAATGAGGTGATAGCCGAAGCTATTTGAACCACCTCACCGCCGGCACTCGGATGGTTATCTTGGGCATAGCATTTTACCAAATCACCTCATTCTTTGGGGCACACGTGAGGAACACAAATGCGAACAAGCCTGAATGGTCCCCAGGACTATATGCGAATGAAAACTCACACCCCAGAAGTGACTCGAACCCATACTCCCAGGAGCAACGCAACTGGTATGTACAAGACGCCTTAAACCACTTGACCATCACGACCGGACAAATGAGGTGATAGCCGAAGCTATTTGAACCACCTCACCGCCGGCACTCGGATGGTTATCTTGGGCATAGCATTTTACCAAATCACCTCATTCTTTGGGGCACACGTGAGGAACACAAATGCGAACAAGCCTGAATGGTCCCCAGGACTATATGCGAATGAAAACTCACACCCCAGAAGTGACTCGAACCCATACTCCCAGGAGCAACGCAACTGGTATGTACAAGACGCCTTAAACCACTTGACCATCACGACCGGACATAATGAGGTGATAGCCGAAGCTATTTGAACCACCTCACCTGGGGACCATTCAGGCTTGTTCGCATATATATATATATATATATATATATATATATAATATATTATATATATATATATATATATATATATATATATATATTAGTATATTTTGGTAGCAGTCTTTCTTGTAAACATATGTTGTTAAATATGACCGAAAAAGTAAGATTAATAATTCTAACACGAATTTTCTCAATATTTCTTTTGTTTCTTTTTACTGTCCATGGTAATTGAAAAATCAATTATCCAAAATTCATTTTTATTTCTGGTTTGACGCGACACTTGAAAGCGTTTCGTAATAACTTATTACATTTTCAAAGACTTTAGTTTACACACACACAACTGTAACCTGAAAACACTAAACAGAATTTTACATATGCTAAACACTTAAACAGCTTGTCTTATATACTTGCATTTGGGTGAGGTGATCTGTTGCAACAGTTTTGGATGAGGTGAACAAACTTTTGACCAACACAAGACAGAACACGGAACATTGGGTACTAATTGGATAAATGAGAAGGAAGAATGGAAGTAAGTGCAAAGGGCCTATTGGCCCATACTTCCTCTTGATGCTTCTATATTGGTACGGAGTCTTGAAGTGGGTAGAATATAGTTGTACATTAATTGGCTGTTGATTGTTGGTGTTGACTTCTTAATGTGTAGTGCCTCGCAGATGTCAATCCGCCTGCTAATGCTGCATCTATCGATGATTTCTGTGGTGTTTGTTAAGACTTCTCTGGTGATGGTCTGGTTGTGGGTAGAGATTATATGTTCCTTGATGGAGCCCTGTTGCCTATGCATTGTTAATCGCCTGGAAAGAGATGTTGTTGTCTTGCCTACATACTAAGTTCTTTGGGGCTTACAGTCCCCAAGTGGGCAATTGAAGGCATAGACGACGTTAGTCTCCTTTAAGGCGTTCTGCTTTGTGTCTGGAGAGTTTTTCATGAGTAGGTTGGCCGATTATTTTGTTTTATAGTAAATCGTCAATTGTATCTTCTGAGTTTTGTGTGTAGGGATAATGTTCCTATTAACAATATCTTTCAGGACCCTTTCCTCCGTTTTGTGAGCTGTGGAAAAGAAGTTCCTGTAAATAGTCTAATAGGGGGTACAGGTGTTGTGTTAGTTGACTCTTCAGAGGTTGCATGGCGTTTCACCTTCGTTTTTATGATGCCTTCAACGAAACCATTGGAGAAGCCGTTGTTTACTAGGACCTGCCTTACCCAACATAGTTCTTCATCGACTTGCTTCCATCCTGAGCTGTAGCGGAGAGCACGGTCAACATAAGCGTTGACAACACTCCTCTTGTACCTGTCAGGGCAGTCACTGTTGGCATTGTTGGCATTGAGGCACAGGCCTGAGGTCAGGCCTGTTACTGTGTCCCGTTTTCTATACTGGTGACACTGCTCCATAGGGCCTCTCAGGGTCCCTGATTTTCTATACTGGTGGCGTGTCAGCCCATCCTCCGTATAGACAGTACGTTTAATACTAAAATGTAATAAGAACACTCCTGATCATCGGCATAGTACATAAATACACTTAATCGCCAGCATCGCACAAAAATATTGTGAATATTAGAGTTTATCGGAAAAGCTGTATAGAAAACCACGACCTAACATAACCGTGGGAGTGTAGGAGGACAAGCATGTAAATAGCATTTACTGGTTCTTAATTACGATTAGTACTTAACCTATAACTATATTGATATTACAATTTTATAAAACTACTAAAACAAAACTAAAGTTTTTCAATAAATTATAAAGTAACTCAGGATATTTTCACATCTTTTATAAAATCTCTATTGTTTAATAAAACTGAAAAAGAAATTCTTTATATTTAAAACTTGTGTATATAGAATTGAAAACGAAAACTTCACCTTAAAAATTTTGAGTGTGTTAACACAATATTATTAGAATATATAGGGAGGTAAATGTAACAGCAAAATTAAGTGAATATATGTACTATGCAGAAAGTCAGAAATGTACTTATTACATTTAAATTAATATTAAAACGTACTGTCTATTCGGAGGAAGGGTTGTGGCGTGTACACACACGCGAACACACGCTGCTTCAGCCCACCCTGAGGACAAGAGCAAGATCTCAAGCAAGAGATATTCCCCTCCCTCTCTACACACATCCGCGAAATACCACAATCTCGCTATGTCCAAAGCTATACACACTTTGGGGATATTCCACACTTGATTGTCCCAAAGATGATTGGATAATCACTCTCAATCAGACTCATCCTGACTTACATAAATCAAAATAGCGTGATGCATCAAATGAAAATTAACCATTTTTGAACTATGTCGTAACGCTGTCGATTAAGGCAGCGTCTGGGATGCTCTCGGACGTAGGTTCGAACCTTCGTCACGGTCCTTTGGAATTTGTTCATTATACTGAGTCTTACCACTGGCTTAATAGACAAGCCCACGCGATATAGTCTTCCCAAAAAGCTGCTTAACTAACAAACCCTTCCTGAATGTTGCACGTGACCCACTGACAGGCGTTCTTAACACTGCCAGTCCTTGGTATGATTCACATGATCCCAGCGTCTCCGGAACCGTCGTTTAGTGTCGTTAATCCTTCTTCTCGATGGAAATCTAATCCTCTGGACACCAACAATATTCCAGCGATCCGGTCCTTGGAATAATTACTGGTGTAAAGATAACAATACTTCATGACAAGGGCAAATAGAGACCTTGCTTCGAGATCATGAAGGTGGCCTGCTGTCTCCCTGAATGTCTTGACCCGAATGCACGCACATGTCTCCTCAGGCAAACGTTTGTGCGCCGTGACGTCATTCCTTCTTAGCCAATCAGAGCCAAAGTGCAACCCGCTTCCAAGACACTGTTCAGTTGTCTCAGAGGGGGGTTGGGGGTAGGGGTTGTGGTCAGTCCTCCAAACGGTTTTGTGAACGGAGATGTCCTTCTCACCCCCCTCCCCCACTACCACTCTACAGCCAAAACTACCCCTCTGGTTGGGTAGTAGGTTACACCTTGTAACAGAGTCCTGCATTTTGCATTGCCTGTAACTCAGGTGACCCAGGTCACAACTGTTGACCTCAATACACTCCTCACGTTGTACCGAGTGCTTTGATTACAAACTTGGGCAACTCTGGGTACCAAATAACGGAGTTGCCTCCTGCAAGCACCCGTGCTTGTCATGCAAGCACTGAGTTAGGGCTGTGGAAGAACACACAGATTGGTGGATATGTAGATAGTTGGATCGATGGATGCATGGTTGTTTACATGAATAGATTGACATTTGGATTTATGGATAGATGGATCTACAAGTGGGTTGATGAATAGACAGATAGATGGGATAAAGATGAATAGATGGATGGTTAGATGGATACAGGGATATGTGGATGGATTGATAAATGGATGAATAGATGAACAGAATAGATTCATTAGTGGTACCTAATACATTAGTGGTAACTGATACATCAGAGTGGTAAATGATACATCAAAGGTAAATGATACATCAGAGGTAACCAATACATTAGTGGTAACTGTTGCATCAGCCGGCTAACACCTCATCAACGTACCTGACACTCATCTCTCAGCAATAATTCAAATAACGGGTCTCTGGAGAGCGTTGTCAGGTACTAAGCATAAAGGTGTCAAACCTCCATCACCGCCCTAAACGTCAAACATTTGCTCCAGAGAGATTGTAGATGTGTGACAAAAATCAAATAGTTATAAAATCCGGATCAGTTCAAAATACAACACCATTATTGGATTGTGTCATGGCACGTGATGCATCAATGGCACGTGATGCATCAATGGCACGTGATGCATCAGTGGCACGTGATGCATCAGTAGCACGTGATGCATCAGTGGCACGTGATGCATCAGTGGCACGTGATGCATCAGTGGCACGTGATGCATCAGTAGCACGTGATGCATCAGTGGCACGTGATGCATCAATGGCACGTGATGCATCAGTGGCACGTGATGCATCAGTGGCACGTGATGCATCAGTGGCACGTGATGCATCAGTGGCACGTGATGCATCAGTGGCACGTGCTGCATCAATGGAACACAAATGCGAACAAGCCTGAAAGCATATAGTCCTGGGGACCATTCAGGCTTGTTCGCATTTGTGTTCCTCACGTGTGCCCCAAAGAATGAGGTCATTTGATAAAATGGTACGCCCAAGATAACCATCTGAGTGCCGGCGGGGAAGTGGTTCAAATAGCTTCGGCTATCACTTCCTTTTGTCCAGTCGTTATGGTCAAGCGGATTAAGGCGTCCTGTAGATAAAACTTGCATTGCTCCTGGGAGTAGGGTTCGAGTCACTTCTGGGGTGCAAATTTTTATTCATATATATATATATATATATATATATATATATATATATATATATATATATATATATATATATATATATATATATATATATATTGTGATGGGAAAGTGTAGGAGTGTAGATGTTCGGCAGTCTTCCTAGTGGCTGGTGTCAATGCCTGTCATATTTACAAAAAAAAGAGACTGCTTGGCTGTTGTCTGTGGTAAAGTAAAGGAAGACACGCAAAACACATATTATGAACAATGAAACTTTAATTAACTGGAAAGTAAATCAATAACAAAGACAATCCCTTGGCTATGTACAGTGCAAACAAACAAGTCAAAAAATATAACATAAAAAATGAAGAACAGGGATAATTTACTCTAGGAATAATATAAAGACAAAAATGCAATAAAGGTGCTGAGAATATGGCCGCTAGCTAGAACCTCCACCAATAAACAGGACGTGTATCAGTTGGTTGTTCACAGTTTTGAGAACACAAAAATATTCTGACTTCAATGGCTGGATCAAGCCCAGAGATTGACTCATGTAGAGGGCGCTGAGGTGCAGAGGTGCAGAGGTGCAGGTGTGCAGTCGGCTGGTCACCAATCAGAAGCAGGCAGGCAGGGAATGGTAGTTTGCTGGTTGACGACAGACGAGCCGGCGTGGAGGGAGTGTGGAGTAGGGGGTACGTTTTGCCTCCTGGTCAAACCGTTTTGTGCTACTGGTAGACGTATCTTGAAGGTAGCATCTTATTCTTGTATATATGTAAGTAACTTTATATAGGGAAGAGCAGGCTCAATCTCTCTTGAAAGAGATTATCGTCACAACTTTCCCCCGAAGCCTCCTCTTACTGTGTCAACTTACTTCTTCTAATGGTAGAATGGTAGGTGGAGCTGCTTCTACCTCATAGACTCTGGAGAGGGCGTCTGCTATGATGTCAGAACCCTTGATGTAGAAGACCTCTAGGTTGAAATTCTGCAGATATAAAGCCCATCGTAGAAGTCGTTGATTGTTGAATTGGGCTTGCTGCAAGAAGCGTAGGGGATTGTGGTCCGAGTAGATGGTGGTAGACCGAGCACCTTGTAGGTACGATGCAAAGTGCTGTAAATTCAGGACGATGGAGAGTAGCTCCTTTTCGATAGTGCTGTAATTTTTCTGGTGTGGTTTTAACTTGTAGCTGTAGTAGCTAACAGGTAGAACCTCCTCGCCTCGTTGCTGCATCAGGACACCCCCGATGCCGGTACCACTGGCGTCGACATGGAGGATGAAAGGCTTCGTGATATCTGGCGAGGCGAGAATAGGATTAGAACAGAGCAGAGATTTAAGTTGTTCAAAAGCAATGGTTTGCTGAATGGTCCAATGATACCGTTGCTTGGGGCTGGTTAAAGTGATCAATGGTGTCGCTACCGTACTGAAATTCTTCACAAACCTACGGTAGTAGGAGGCAAGACCAAGGAAGCGCAGGAGCTGCTTCCTGGTGGTAGGCTGTGGGTAATGCTGGATGGCTTGAGTGTGTACGTTTAACTGAGCTAAGCTGCCACTCCCTATCACATGACCAAGATAACGCATTTTACCTTTAGCAAAGGTGGACTTGCCCAAGTTGATGGTGAGGCCGGCTGTCAGGAGCTTGGCGAACAATCGTTGCAGCTGGAGCAGATGTTCGTTCCAGGTGTTGGTTGCCACAACGATATCATCCAAGTAGGCGTAGGTGTTATCTAAGCCATGGATGACGCGGTTGACAGCTCGCTGGAAGGTGGCCGGGGCATTACATAGTCCAAATGGAAGGCGTTCATATCTGTAAAGACCAAAAGGAGTGGTGAGGGCAGATATTTCCTTAGCTCGCTCTGTCAAACATACTTGGTAATATCCTTTGAGTAGGTCTAGCTTAGACAAATACCGAGCATTACCAATGGCGTCAAGGATGTCATCTATTCTAGGTAAGGGATACGCATCCCAAAACATACGCATAGGGTAGGAGAAAATGTGGGTAAAAATGGGCTTTGGCAGTGCTATGATACGCAACATTTTGTGTATATTTGGTGGAAATTGCCTCAAATTAGGTCGAATTTAAGTGGCATAGCTTAAATTTCACCAACTTGAACTAAATCTAGGTTTGGATATGCTAGGTCAGGTTATGTGAGGTCATGTAGGGAAGGATATATATAAAATCTTGGGGGAATAAACTAGCATGTTTATGAAATAGTGTAAATTTCCTATTGGGGTTCGAGCTATATGGCAGACTATATAATGTTTGGACAGAGGGTGACATAAGATTGTATGTGAGGATATGGGATGCTCATATTTAGCCAGTTTAGCTTTGCTAGGTTGAATTTAGTCAAATTTGTGTTTTGTAAGTAATATTTTTATAGCTTTAGATGAATTTAGGTTTTAATAGGATGCATTTTGATAAGATATAGCAAA
>WNGS01064013.1:2500-10249 GCA_020271785.1 Procambarus virginalis
TATATATATATATATATATATATATATATATATATATATATATATATATATATATATATATATATATATATATATATATATATATATATATATATTATATATATATATATATATATATATATATATATATATATATATATATATTTATATATATATATATATATATATATATATATATATATATATATATATATATTTCATTGAATATGACCGCATATTCTGTATTTACTATCTTCTGATTTAGGGCTTCTATCCCTCTAACTATTTTCTTAGCATCAGGGCTTAGCTGAAATAAATCCTATTTCAGCTAAGCCCTGATGCTAAGAAAATAGTTAGAGGGATAGAAGCCCTAAATCAGAAGATAGTAAATACAGAATATGCGGTCATATTCAATGAAACATGTTTAAAAGAAAACCTGCTGCCAGTATACACCAATATATATATATATATATATATATATATATATATATATATATATATATATATATATATATGCAAACAAGCCTGAATGGTCCCCAGGACTAGATACAACTGAAAACTCACACCCCAGAAGTGACTCGAACCCATACTCCCAGGAGCAACGCAACTGGTATGTACAGGGACGCCTTAATCCGCTTGACCATCACGACCGGACATAAGGAAGTGATAGCCGGAGCTATATGAACCACTTCCCCGCCGGCACTCGGATGGTAATCTTGGGCATAGCATTTTATCAAATCACCTCATTTTTTGGGGCAACGCGTGAGGAACACAAATGCAAACAAGCCTGAATGGTCCCCAGGACTAGATACAACTGAAAACTCACACCCCAGAAGTGACTCGTATTTATTTAAGTTTCTTGTATATCACTGCACAATATACAAGAATTATGAAAGAATCATATACTTGTAATCTGACACACTGTGAGCTCGGTTAACTCAAAACACGATTGCTGATTTTCCAAGAGTCAAGGAACCCTTTCTTTTTGCTTTCCCCAAATATATTTTTATAAAGAAAAATTCTGCAGAAAATTCGGGTTAATTCCGTTTCTGCCCAACACTACATAGCCTAACTGCTGCCCAGTAAGAGGGCAGACTTGCTGGGCAGCAAGATACATTAAGGTACATGGAGACATAATATGCCATAACTCACAGTGAACTTCAACAGTAATCAACCATAAATAATCATTTTTCATTTTGCCTGCTCACTGGATGGGGGGCGGTGTGTAGGACATACTTATCAATTGTAACACTAGTTCTCCACATGTCAGTTGCTTAATAACTACCACCAGATCACCACACTCACCACGAACCTCATCAGGGGGAACCAGCCCCCACGCAGAACCAAAACCATCCGACACGAGCACGCACCTGAAGCAAGATCCACAGGCATCACACCCGAAGGAAAGACCGAGACACTGTCACCGGCAGCCGGAGCTACATGGACCTCTGCCACCACCGAAGAATGCGACGCAACCGGAACCACTCCGCCTTCACCGGAAGATCCCAGTCATCTCACCCACATCAGCCCAGGCAGAAGAAGAAGAACGCCGGGAACACTTCGGCACTGGCTGCACATTATCAGAGCCAGATGTCGACCCAGAGACCCGGGGAACACAATTCGGGCCAACCGTCGCACTCCGCAGGATGGCAGCATCCTCAACCACACAGGAAACCAGGTCGAGCACAGTGGGAGGCCCTACAGCCACCCCAACACCCAGCACAGCCTGGACACATGGCAAGGGCGCAGGGACAAGCACAACAGCTGATGAACATGAAGATGAGGGAGTCGTGCAGAGGGCAGCCAGAAGAACCACAGGAGCAGCAGGGATATCAATCTGGGCAGGACGAGCACCCAACGACGACTCAACCTCCGGAGGAGAGGCGACAACAACAGGAGGCGCAACCGGTGACACAGGGGGCACTTCAGCAGCTAAAGAGTCATCCACATCTACAGCCACCGAAGCCTTCTCCACAGGGAGCGGCGGGAAGGCCGCCTCACGGAAGAGGTTTACGGGCACGATATCAGGCGCAGTGCACCCAGCAGCCTAATGGCCCAAGAGCCCGCAACGGTAACACGTACGAGGCTGGCGTGCATAATACACCCTAACATAACAACACAGGAGCTTCACTGAGGACGGAATGTCCACCATGAGCCTCATTCCCAGGGTGCAAATGTTCGACCGCGCACCCTTAAGCGTACCCGAGGAGAGCAGGTGCAGCCGCACACTGACAACAGCTTTAAACTAGCCGAAATAATGCTGCAGAAGCCTCTCTGGGATTTCCAAGGGCGCCCAATGCACACTAACATACGTGATGGCACCACTGCGATCAGAGACAGTCACAGTGCCTGCACCTTCCGGCAGGGGCAAGGTCTTCCCCTGGTAACGACACAAAAAACCCTGGTACACCTCCTCCGTCGTAAACTTAACAACCACCCTGCGGACAGTCAACAGTTCAATGCCATAAACGTCCACCACAGGGACCCGCAGCATTTCACACAGCACGAGCCCCACCTCAGAATAGCCAGCTTGATCAGAAAACTCGAGGCCCACAAACTGGGCACGCACAACAGGGGGAGGCCCCCCCTCCCCATGGCGCCGAAACGCCAAACAGCACCCTCCCTCTCGCAACTCCAGGCAACAACTGGCAGGGCAGGCGAGCACGTCTGAACCCCCTGGTGGCCAACGAGGCAATCCAGCATGGCACATTGACTGTGTCAAACGACCAGCAGTTTACTGTCTGACGCCTGATGGCGCCCACCCGGGAGAAAGGTTGCCAGGTACTGCTGCAGGTTCTACTACCTGGGCAGAGCTATCTGGATGTTGTGTTCATAGCAGCTGGCTGCCAAATATTTCACCATCTGCCAACCACTAAGTTCACAAGGGGGCCAGGAACCTGCCAACCGGGGGTGTCAACACGCCAAGTGCTGGGAACCTGCCACACAGGGGTGTCAGTAGCACACTTGCCTTTTCCTTCACATCACCATGAAGAGCAGTTGCCAAGTGCTGCCAACAGTTCCACTCGCTGTTCAGAGCCGTCTAGATGTGAGGTTCGCTCAAGCTGGCTACCAAATGCACCCCCTGTTAATTACGAAATCCACAAGGGGACCAGTGCCAGACCAAAGATTCCGCCCATCACTCCAGCTCCCCCCACACGCACCAGGTGCTGTATCTTCTGCCAACGGTGGGTCTGCCCCTGATGTAGAATGGCCACGCCCCAATTCTTTCAGTGGTGGTCACGCCCCCTGATGTAGAATGGTCACTCCACGGGTCTGGGACAATGTCACCTACTGTGGGGAGAGGGGACAACCCACAGCTGGACCCCACAGTCAACTGGAAGTGGGGGATAAGGAACAGGATCAAGATGAGGTGGATCGCAACCTCAGCCTCCCTATCAACTCTCGCTTGGGTCGCTCAACTGTTCAAGCAGCGGCTGCCCTTTGTAAACTGTGGCAGGAATACCAGCAGCAGTTACAGCAGGAGACGAAGCGGCTGCAAGAGCAGCGCCAACATGACAAAAAATCCACCAGCGACATTGAAGAGCTGCTCACGTGCATAAAGGGATTTGTAAGCATGGACTGCCAACACTCCCCCCCCCCCCCTCCAACCCCTTTCCATCCCTGAACCCTCAAAACATGTATTCCCTTGCCAGTCACATAAAAATTCTAGTGATATTGAATCCTTGTGTAGAGGAACCCTTCTACACAAGTTAAATGCCAAAGCTCTGCTAAGCTATATAGGAAACGACTCTATAGATAAAAAAGACTGACAATGTGTATTGGACAATTGGAAGCAAATGTGTGACATTGGTAATATGCTCAGAAATGTTCCTAGACTTATATCGTAGTGAAATCGATAATATATATTATGTGGACTAATAATGTCAATCTATATAATGCTAACTATAAATGCACAAATAACTAAGTTATCCATCCTTAACTGGAACATTGCATCCATTAAAAAAAAGACTCTGATTTACACCACAAAGTAACAACTGAACACATCGATATTGAATGTCTCCAGGAGTGCAGAGTTCCCACAATTTATTTCTTACAACCTCAGATTCAGTAACTCTTGCATTCTATATATCAAACAATCTCTACCCCATCACTTCTTCCAGCAGCAAACTGAGGGTCAACAACATCACAGAGTGGCAGGAATTATGTAGGCAATTCTATCCTCAATGTATTTAATCTATATTCTTCACAAGGAAAGTTAAATTATATTGATCTTCCGGCCTGTGCTCAAGCAGAGCCCACAAACATTCTTGGTGACTACAATGCTTGACACAAGGACATTGGTGGCTCTTGCTTCAGTAATGGGAATGGAATCAACTGATGTCGCTACTAGTCACGAAGATTTGCAGATTGTGGACGACCTTGAACCCACGCATATATGTGGAGGCATTCATGACCTCTGTGTTGGTTTCAACGTCTCTCACGTCTTGTGCACATCATCAATTGTTACAGATTTGTTGTCAGATCATCATCCTAATTTGACTACTCTATGTATCGGAAATACCATCCTGCCCGGTGGAACCTTTAAACGCAAACGGATCAGTGTTCCTCCTGCTTGACGTGAAGATTTTGTTGCTCGTGTCAGAATGGTACAGCACTTATGATCCCTCCACAATCCAGACATTTAACGGCGATCTAGTAGAGAACATTTAGATGTTCGTTGTCCCTTTAGGTGGGCCCTCCGCACCATCCAATGGTCAGAACGATCTGAAAAGTAATAAACACCATGCCAATTACAATGACCCCAAACTATGTACTTTAAAACGCACTGCCAGATGAGTTAGACATGCATATAGAACCCGTACGCCAGCAATACTCGAGCTCGTTCAGAAAGCCCTAGCCAAGGCAAGGGAGCGCATAACAGAGCTCAGGCAAGATAACTGGGAAAATTTTGTTAACTTTTGTTTTTGTCTCCACTCTCACACCACCCTTCCCCCCTCCCCCACTCAGCCAGGCATAGAAGTATATTTACCAGAATTAAAGGCGATAAGATCGGCTAAATGTCACACCCTCACCCTCTACACAGAGCAAACGAGTTAGTCGATGCTTGGGCAACCACCTCTAGCTTCGATAATCCCGCCAGATACACAATTCAGATTAAATGCTGGTTACGGAGATCGAGAAAGGCTCGTTGACTTCATGCTCCACAAGGAAGATGATTGCAACGTGCCATTTACTGAGTTTGAGTTATTTTCAGCCCTAAACAAAGGTAAAGCCACATCCCTCGGTTACGATGGTATTGTCGGAAATTCCGACATCAGTTACTAGCCCCTGACATACCTAGTTAAATTGTTATTCATGTATTTACTAATAATACCAACAGTATTAAATTTATCAAAAAGTAGTGTACCATATAATTCCCACGGAACCACGGGGAAAGTGTTGCATCAACCAAGTGGGAGAGTTTCTTAATGTTTCTCCCAATAAATATAATGTTTCAAGTCATTGAGTTAAAATACGAAGAAAAGTATTTATCAAGACTGGATATAACAATAAATTATGATTAAATAAGCTTCTTCCTCCTATAACTGATAAGTAAATCTGAGCAACTGGACACGTCCAAAATGTATCAGCACTAACGATGCACTGATTAGTATGATTAACTTGATAAATGCAGCTCTTGATAAAAAATGAGTTCCCTATTGGGTTATTTGTTGACCTACGTAAGGGGTTTGACACTGTCATACACCAAAACCTTCTTCTTAAATTTCATCATTAAGGAGTCAGAGGTCACTCTTTCCAATACCTTCAGTTTAACCTTAATGACAAGCTCCAGTATGTTTCTGTGAATGATTCCATTTCTCCCACCCTACCTAGCAACATTGGTGTTCCACAAGGCAGCATACTTGGCCCTCTCCTGTTTCTCATCTACATTAATGACCATCCAATTGCTTCTCAACACCTCAACTTAATTTATTTGCTAATGACACAACCTTCATTTTCTCCAGTCCTAACCCTCTTACTCTGAATGATACAGTGAATACTGAACCTAATAAACTCCATCTTTGCTAACTGCTAACAAACTCACCCTTAACATTGACAAAACTATATTTTGTTTGGTGATAAATCCTCAGATCAAATTAATCTAAGAATAAATAATATCCAAATTAGTAACAAAGTAGATGGTAAATTCTATGGTGTTCTCATCAATAAGAAGCTACAGTTCCAAGGTCACTTTTAAAATATAGTAAGAAAAGTTTATAAAACTGTTGGCATTCCTTCCAAGATTAGATATTATGTACCTCGCCCGGCCCTGGTAACGCTCTATTACTCTCTCATATATCATTATCTCAATTATGGTATTTGTGCTTGGGGTTCTAGTACCCAAAATCATCTACGTCCTCTAATTACTCAACACAAATCTGCTATTAGAATAATACCAAACTTTGGCCGCAGACAACACATGGTACCCCTGACTAAAATGTTTTAATGTGTTAGATATTAAGTCACTGCACATCTCTCAAGTGTACTCTATATATAATTAAAACCCTGAACTGTAATGTCAATCCTGACCTTAAACGTTTCCTATAAGGTTGTAACAGAACCCATGCGCACCACACCAGAAACAAATACCTATTTGATATTCCAAGAGTACGACTTTACCAAACTAGAAATGCTCTACAAATCAAGGGACCCAGAATGTGGAGTGACTTTCCCAATCACGTCCATGGCTGTATATCTCGCAACCAGTTTCAGAGAAAAACTAAGTACTACCTAATAACTCAATGTAACCTACCGTTCTCCCTAAATGTCAACCCATGTCTCGCTATTTTCAAATAATACTGTTTGTTGACCAATTGTATAACTATTGATTTCTGCTATATTTTTTACCCTCCCTTTTTCATTTCAATTTATGCTTTGATCTCAATTAGCCTAAGCATTGTTTCCCACACCCTGTCTGAAACACTGTGCATATTAGTGGCTTTAGGCATTGTATGTACTAGCTCTTTCCAGAAATCCAAATTATGTTTGTAGCTCATCATGTATGTAAGTACTCTTACCTGAATAAACATTTGATATGATTTGATTTGATTTGGATTCTCTTATAATAGGATAGTTTAATTATTTATATTAAATTAATTTAATTGATCTTTATTATTACTTCAAATAGTGGACTGTATTTTAATATTTAACCTTCTGGGTGTTTACCTGAACACAAGTGGGGGTGTGGTTAAATGTATATAGCCTATACCACAATTGGTGGTTATAAATTAGCTATATACATTTACTGTTAATGTCACATAGTTTATACCACATATGGTGGTATAAATAGGCTACAGTATAATGTTAGTACTACACAATGTTATAATTATGTTAGTATAATTGTGAAATCTTAGCTATTATATGTAGTTAAGGCCTGTTTTAGCCATGTGAGAGAGCTGGTCCTATAATTAGCACTTCCCGTTGATAGTTTAGGGGTCACTGTGGCAGTATCACGGCTTGTCGACTCCTACTCGGAGAAACTGCAGGATCAGTGATAGATCAAGTTAATTTCCCGGTTGCAATTCCTCTCCATGTCGTAGCTCAATCGATTAAGGCGCGTCTGTGATCCTCTCGGACGTAGGTTCGAACCCTTGTCACGGCTCTTGTAGATTATTCATTTGATAATGATATCAATTGATAATGATATTAATGATATTCATTTGATAGTAAATGGGTCTGCCTCAACCAGACGTGTGAGCGCAGACCCAGTCGCATGTAGGCAACTCAACCGAACATGTAGCTTTGCTCCACTGAGACTTGGCTGCTCGG
>WNGS01064014.1:0-10628 GCA_020271785.1 Procambarus virginalis
AGATTATATATATATATATATATATATATATATATATATATATATCTATATAAATATTATATATAGTATATATGTATATATATATTTGCTTATTTGAACTTGTTACAAAAAAGGAGTTACATATAGGTTACAAAGATGGTTATCATAAGTTGTCGAGTTCCTCCAGCTCCTCAGATGGCGGGCAGGAACCCTGGATGCAGTGCGCATTTCCCCTCTGTATCGCCACGCTGAGGCGCTGGAAAAGAAAGCTGGCAGCTCTAGGGTCCCTTGTTTTTCAATGAGCCTAGAACCCAGTTCCTTCAAAAAACTGGTAGCACTTTTACCCCAGGCGCCGAGTGTCTCAGAAGCAATGGGGACAAAATTGTAGTGGTGATCCAGTTCTCTATACTTACGGGATTTGGCTGCTTCCCTGTGGGTGGCAGCGCCACCTGGTTGTGCAACACTGAGTTCAATGTAGGTGTTAGCCAGGGTTGATACGCACGTGTAGTCCCATACCAACTGCTTGCCATTCTTCCAGGGGTTCACTGTGATACCATCCGGGCGACCAATAAGAGCATCAGAGTTACGGGGCGTTAGGTAACGAGGCTCTCTCTCAGCTGGGCATCCAGCTGTGGTGAGGCTCCTCTTGATGATGTCGTTAACTTCACTGTGCCTCGAGTGCCATCCTCCTGTACTTTGGCAGAGTAGGCCATGGTGGCCGTACCCGTCAGCCACCACCTCGCCGCAAATACACCTATATCTGGTGTGGATTGGGGCAGCAAGGCGGAGGGCCACAGCAATTCGGAGGGCGTGTGGTGTGAGACGCGTGCCAGTTGCCGACATTGGGGTTGCTAACAGGAAATCCCCTGCATGTGGGGCTGCTACTGCTGTGAGGCGAGCAATGTCGTGCTGTGTTGATGCAGCATCCAGGCACTCTGCAGCAACTTTGTCTACAATGGGGCCATCCCAGCTGGATTGCCTGTGGGCTTTTGGGGATGGTGGTTGAGGTGATGGGCCTGCACGAGAGGCCCACTCTGTGGCACAGCGTGTAAAATTGGGATCATGTACACCTGCCAGCTGATGTAAGTGGGCAGGTAGAATTTCCTTCACAAGGTCGTCGGATGCTGATAAGGAGGACAGGAAGGCTGGAACAGCGATTTGCGTTGCTGTTCGAACTCCGAGGCCCCCAAGTCTTACGGGAAGAGAGGCTTGTTTCCACTGCAGGTCATCAAGAGAGAGGTTAAGGGCTTTTTCTAGCATTGATTTCAGTAACCGGTCATACTCACTTAGTTTTTGGCTACTGTAAGATGGTGAACACCTCAGAAAGTAGGTTAACCTGGGGAGGGACAGACATCTGGTGATGAGGTAGAGTGCATCATGAGCATCAATATCCTCAATCCTCCCATCCATCCTCTTAAGGTCGGCGATTTTCTTATCAAGGACCTCATCGATGGCTTTCAACCCCAGGGGAGCTCCTAGGAGTGTGCTGTCTTCAGGTTTAGTTTTATGGATGTTTGGCAGAAGACCCTCTATTCTCTCTACGATGCCCTGGTTGGAACATATTATTTCACATTTAGAAGGGTTCAGGGTGAGGCCTAAAACTGCACCTTGCTCCTGGATTTTTTTGATGTCCTCCAGGAGGGAGTCTTGGGAACCAGCTAGGGTACCATCATCCAAGAACCAGATGTTAAGCTCGCTGGACAGGACCTCTGTGACTTGTTTGATGACTAAGCAGAAAAGGAGAGGAGCAAGGGGGTCACCCTGTTGGACGCCTTCCCGCGAGTCAATTTCATGTTCGCCAAAAAGTAGCTTAAGATCCATACTGTAGCATGAATGTACGAAAGGGTAGAGGGAAGGGAAATGACTATGAACCGCACGGAGTACAGCATCCCTCCGCACCAAATTGAAGGCATTTTTGAAATCTAGCTTGATAAGGGCCTTTTCGTCTGTGATGTTGGCGATGAAGGCTCGAGCTGCATGGGCTGCCGCCTCACACCCTTGTGGAATGCCAAACCCAAGCTGTTTTGGCTTCAGCATGTTGGCCGCTGCATCACTAACTGTTCTTGCAGCTGCCTTTGCGACGAGACGCCGGAGAGAATTGCCCACAGCTATTGGCCTGATCCCTCCATCCTTTTTCTTTAGAGCACAGAGGGATGCTCCAAAAAAAAAAGGTCTTATGGACGGTGGTATGTTGCCAGCTAGACATGTGTTGGTGAATCTGGTTAGTTCCACCAAGAGGTTCTTTGCAATGTCACCCAGTGCAGGGTTGAGCATTTGCTTGAGGTGGATGGGTTTTAGTCCTGTGAACCCACCTGCTGATCCTGTTGGGAAGGACATGGCTGCTTTATGGACCACAGATTCAGCCACCCAGAGAGGTTCTGCTCCGGTAGCCCCCACTTGTATATATATATATATATATATATAATATATATATATACAAGTGGGGGCTACCGGAGCAGAACTGAAAAACTGAGTTTTCATGTGTTTTTTATGTGAGGGATATCTTTGAAACATCTTTACCGATTGCTTTGAAATTTTGACACAATGTTGGCATTCGAACAGGCATGTCTTTTTATATATCTACTACATACATGCCTCACCTGTGACAGGAAAAACATGTTTTTTTTTTTAAACAGCACCATCTGTTGGACGTAAGAGCAACATATGCTGTATCTCCGAAAGTTCTTCACCGATTGCTTTGAAATTTTGACACAACGTTGCATTCGAATAGGCGCATCTTTTTATATACCTAATATATAGATGCCCATTCTCTGACAGGTAAAAACATGCATTTTTGTAAAACATCTCAATCTGTTGCACATAATAGCAACATGCTTGTTATACTAAATTTATCACGAATTCCATTTCAATGTTTCCGATTGCATTGAAATTTTTTTTTTTCCAATGAAAATAAGTTTTTTTTAAAAGAAAAATATAAAATTTAAAATAAAATAGAAAACTTCGATTTATTTTATTTTTTACTGAATTATTTTGTCATTATTGTGTTGGAATTGAGCTATGTTGTTTACCATAGCGTTCATTTCGTAATTATAAGTATAGATGCCACACCTGTGACAGGTAAAACTATGCTTTTCTTGAAAAACAGCGCCATCTGTTGCATGTAAGAGCAACACACATGCTATACTACATAAGTTACAATTCCATTTCAATGTTTCTGATTGCACTGATATATTGAATTTTCATAGATTTTGATTTATTTTCATTTTGATTTCATTATTTTGTGTGAATTGTGTGGGAATTGAGCTGTGTTGTTTACCATACCGTTCATTTTCATTAATTTATTATAATAGTTTGTTTTAATTTTTCATATTTTCATTAAATTTGAATATTTAAATTTCTAAATTTTCTGATGGGAACATGAGACCATTTAGGAAGGCATTGGAGAGGGGAATATGGAATGGTGGGGATGACGAGAGGACGGAAATGAGAGATGGTGAGGAGGACGAGGGGACAAGGGAGGGGGTAAGGGGTGGGGAAGGACGAGGGACGAGGGAGTTTGGGATGGTGGGGAGGAGGTGATGGGGGAATGGAAAATGGTGGGGAGGACAAAGGGACAGAGGAGTGGGGAATGATGGGGAGGAAGAGGGGACGTGGAGTGGGGAGTGGTTGGGAGGCCGAGGAGATGGGTGAGGGGGGAGAATGGTGGGGAGGACTGGGGGGACAGGAAGGTTGCTGTCGCTCAGCAATGCACATGCATTGCTGAGCCACAGCAACGTGTGGCCAGGTAATGCTAGTCTATATAATTAAAATGTAAATGCTCATTTGTTCAAAATTGCTAATCTCCGAAAGTTCTTCACCGATTGCTTTCAAATTTTCAGGCAACATTCCATTCGCAAAACATTTTATTTAATTGTGTTTTCAGGTATGTGAAATCTTTGAAACATCTTTATTGATTGCTTTGAAATTATGACACACTGTTGCATTAGAATAGGTGCATGTTTTTATATACTTACTATATACATGCCTCACCTGTGATTGGAAAAAAAAACATGCATTTTTGAAAAACAGTGCAATCTGTGGGACGAAAGAGCAACACGCTCTGTAATCTCCAAACGTTCTTTACCAATTGCTTTGAATATTTGACACAACGTTTCATTCGAATATGCGCATGTTTTTGTATATCTACTATATAGATTCCACACCTGTGACTGGCAAAAACATGATTTTTTTAAAAACAGCACCATCTGTTTCACGTAATAGCAACACATGATATTATAAATGTGTTATGATTCTATTTTAATGATTCTGATAGCATTGATAAATTGAATTTTCATAAATATTTATTTATTTTAATTTTGATTTAATTATTTTGTGCGACAGTGCGTTAGAATTGAGCTGTGTTGTTTACTACACCATTCATTTCGAAAGTATAATTATAGATACCACACCTGTGACAGGTAAAAACAGTCTTTTTTTAAGAAACATCACCATCTGTTGCACGTAACAGCAACACACAATATACTAAATATGTTATGATTCCATTTCAATGTTTCCGATTGCATTGACAAATTGAACTTTCATAGATTTCAATTTATTATAATTTTGATTTAAATATTTTGTGTGACATTGCGTTGGAATTGAACTGTGTTGTTTACCATACAGTTCACTTCATGAGTACAGTTTTTTTTATTTTTCATTGTGTTTCACTTCTTTAACTGTTTTTCTTATATTTCAGTTATGGGAACATCAGATAATTTGATGTTCCCAATTTTCTTATGGGAACATCAGATCATTTAAGAATGCATTGGACGAGGGAGTGGGGAATGGTGGGGAGGACAAGGGGACAGGGAAGAAGAAGATTATAGGGAGGACGAGGGGACATGGAAGAGGGGCATTGTAGGGAGGACAAGGGAAGGGGGAGTGGGAGGTGGTGGGGAGGACAAGGGACGATGGAGTGAAGAATGGATAAGAGGACGAGGGAACAGTGGAATGGGGAATGGTTAGGAGGACGAGGGGACATTTAATGGGGGATGGTGGAGAGGACAAAGGAATAGGGTAGGGGGAATGGTGGGGAGGACGAGCGGACGAGGAGTGGGGAAAGGTTGGTAGCACGAGGGGATTGGTTAGTGAAGAATGGTTGGGAGGACGAGGGGATGGGGGAGGAGGGAAATTATGGGGAGGACTAGTTGTCAGTAGAAGGTTTCTGTGGCTCAGCAATGCGTGGCTGGGTACAGCTAGTTTCTTAATACATAAAATGAGACCTAGTGCCTCTTTTTCCACCACTGATTAGTTCTCCTGAGCTTTATTAAACTTACGAGAATAGTAATATACTGGATGATCATCTTTCTTTCTCTTCTCCTTTGTTTTCTTTCTTTTTCTTTCCATTGTTTTCTCTTACGATCTCTTGCTTACTCCTACTATTTCCACTTCTTATTCCCTTTACTATCCCCCCTTCTTATTGAGTGGTATAAATAGGAGCTGCCTCGTATGGGCCAATGGGACTTCTGCAGTTATCTTTGTTCTCGCTCTTGTTTTCTCATTCTTACTATTCCCTTTATTACACCTTACCTTCCCTACTTTTGCCTTGCCTTCTCTACCTCTAAGATTTTCTTCACCTGTCTTCTGCCTATTTATTGCCTTCTCCTCCTTCAATCATCACAAGCGACTTGAGAGTGGTCCAGGACAAACCGAAACGTCGTCGTCCCTTCACTTTCTAGTGTGTGGTCTGATCAACATACTTCAGCCACGTTATTGTGACTCATCGCCTGCTCCAGTATCACGGAGTAATTGAACAGACTTACTACTACCATCTTTACACAGTAATATACATGTAGAAATATATGGTTTGAACTCAGTCATCCAATTGGGAGTGACTGCAATACATGGTGAATTATTTGTTTGCAATCCTTTACTCATAATGAGATCAGTTGGTCTTAATTCAGGATGCAAACTAAAACAAGAATTAATCACATGTCCTTTCCTCTTCCAATGAGTGCAGTACCTCACAATGGTCACACCTGTTGAACCTACTGCAGGTTAAGAATTCACATTACTAGGGTTTGGTGTCCCTGTCAATGGTTTATCAAGTTTATTTTTTGTAAGAGAAGAGTTCATGGGAGTAGCTGGAGGATTAGTACTGGGTTTGTGCTGATAAGAATTTCTGTGAGCATTATAGTTTAATCTACTTGTAAAATTATTTGATTGGGCTTTAAAATGTGTCCTTATTAACAGTTCATGCTCATCAGCGAGCTTAGACAGCTCATAAATATCTGTGACACTTTTCTGTTCCGCCATAAAAGTAGACAATTTATCTGGGAGACATGATAAAACTTCTTCTGTAATAAGATTTTTAAAAGCATCAAACTCTGTAATAGAAAGTGATTTAAGCCATCTGTTACAATAATTAGTTTTCCACCTGGTGAAATCGGCAATTGTTTGTTCATTTACCCTCTATAAATTTCTGAATTTCTGTCGATGTGCCTCAGGGTTTAACTGATCTGCATTTAAGATGCTGTTTGAAAACTGGTAGTCAAAGCTATTTGCATCTGGCAATGATGCAAATACCTCTTGACTCTTCCACCTGAATAGACTCTGCATTATAGCTACCTACTGGCCAGTTCATACTGCAATCTTTATGACGTCTTTTTTATACACGTCATAGAAAGAAAAGTGAAATGCCATGCAACCTCTGAAGAGTCAACGAACACAACACCTGTACCCCCTATTAGACTGTTTAACAGGAACATCTTTTCGACGGCTCATAAAACGGCGGAAAGTGTCCTGAAAGACATTTTTAATAGGAACGTTATCCCTAGAGACAAAAATCAGAAATACAATTGACAATTTACTAAAAGACAAAAAAAACGGCCGACCTACTCATGAAAAACTATCCAGACACCAAACAGAACGCCTTGAAGGAAACCAACATCGGCTATGCTTTCATCTGCCCACTTGGGGACTGTAAGCCCCAAAGAACTCGGTATATAAGCAAAACAACAACGTCTCTCTCTAGGCGATAAACAATGCACAAACAACAGGGCTCCATCACGGAACATATAATCTCTTCTCACAACCAGACCATCACCAGAGAAATCTTAACACACAACACAGAAATCATCGATAGATACAGCGATAGCCGAAGACTCGACATCAGTGAGGCACTATGTTACGGCCACAATGGGTCGCAACAGGGTTCTTTGCTGGTGGAACTAAAGTTCTGGTATCCGGCCCCAAGTTAGTAGAGGCTTTCAAGGAGTGAGCTCGATAATGCAAGTACAACACAATGGGGAGGGGCATTGAATACGACACTTCATTAAATATCAATGTATTCACATATAAACACTTTCCATCACAACATATAATCCTAAAGGAAGTATTACTACACTTAATATGTACACAAGTGTCTCTCATAGAACACTAAACGCTATTCGATGCTCAATCGATGCAGTCTTGTAAGCTACCGCAGCTCCCGTGTTTCCTCAACACAGTACCGTTCTCAACCAGTACTGAAAAACACCAACGAGTCGACCCTAGCCACGGGCCAGCCAAAACACAGTCTCACTAAGTGCTCTTCGTGCACGCCCACAATCACTCTCCAGTCTGGTGCTGGCAGAGAACATCAGTCTCGCGCTGCTGGGCACTCTCACGTACAAATACAAGGTAGCGAACCCCTGGCAGGAGCTTTTTGCAACTCGCTGGTTACACCCCTCCGTAGCACCTTAACTGTCAGTCGTCTCTTCCGTTAGCTAGTCCCGGGTACGCCGAACTCCGTCACTGCCACTTCACAGGCAGACAGTACAACACTTCACAGTTCTTCTCCGGCGGCGGCTCACTGCTTACGTAAAGCAGAATGGAGTAGAGAGCTATTGGCTGCCCTGGGTAGACTGTCTGTCCTCGTACCACAGCAGCTCTACATCGACTCTGTGGATACAGACACGTCATCAGTACACTGGTCAGTACATGGGACACTAGGAAACATCACTTACGTACTCCTGACATAGACATAAAACTCCTCGTATAACAGATGGCGCTGATTTTCTAGGCGCCACCTCACCAGAGGTCAGCACCACCTACCTCTCGAGCTGACTAGGCCAGGAATCCTAGCGCCTCCTGCTGGTATAATCCTGTCACCACTAGATCGGCGTCGTTTAATTTGTGGGGATTTCGGGAGCGACTACACAGATGGCATTGACGGTCGCTGCTCTGTTGCTTCGACGATGGAATCGGGTTCGAAACACTACACATCAGGAAGTCAACACCAGCAATCAACAGCCAAGTAAAGCACACAAATTCTATATTCTACCCACTTCCAGACTCCGAAATACAACATAGACAGCAGCAAGAGCAGTATGGGGGCCAATTGGGCTCTTTTGCAGTTAGCTTTCATTCTTACGTTGTTGCATACCCACCTCATCATCACCGAAACGTTTGTATATATATCACCTGACCCCTTTTGTATATATATAACGCACTATAAGCATGCTGTAGGTTAATCAAGTGTAAACAAGTCTTTGAGAATGTAAGAAGCATTACGAAACGTTTCTAGGCGTCAGACATAAATAAAATAAAAAATTAATTTGTAGAATTAATTTTCAATTACCCTCCACAGTGACGAAAAACGTAAGGAAATTGAGAAAATTCGCGGTAGAATTATTTATCTTACCCTTTCGATCATATTCACCAACATATGTTTACAAGAAAGGACTGCTACCCCAAATATACTAATATATATATATATATATATATGGTATTATATTATATATATATATATATATATATATATATAATATGTCGTACACTAGTAGCCAGAAAGCACTTCTCAGCCTACTCAGGCCGATTTGCCTAATAAGCGAAGTTTTCCAGAATAATTATATTTTCTCTATTTTTTTTTCTTATGAAATGATAAACCTACCTATTTCATTATGTAGGAGGCCATTTTTTTTATTGGAGTTAAATTAATGTAGGATATATGTAATCGACATAACCAACCCTACCTAACCTAACCTAACCTATCTTTATAGGTTAGGTTAGGTAGCCGAAAAAGTTAGGTTAGGTTAGGTTAGGTAGGTTAGATAGTCGAAAAACAATTAATTCATGGAAAAACTTGGCCTTATTAGGCAAATCGGGCCTTGCATAGTAGGCAAAAGAGTAGTTCTGGCTACTAGGTACGGACATATATTATTATATATAAGTGACCGATATATATATATATCTATATATATATATATATATTAGTTATACTATATATAATTATATTATATATTATATATTAGTTATATTATATTATATATATATAACTACGGTATCAATAAACCTATGATATTTTATATTGCGGAAAATCCACAGAGAAAAAATGAAGGGGTAATCGTTTCGACTTGTTAAAGACGCTTTGGTCAAACCAGACTGGACGAATATGTTGTAACATGTTAAACATATTAAGTCAGTCTGGTTTGACAAAGGCAAACGAGTCGCAAACGTTACCACTACTTTCATTTTCTCTGTGGATTTTCCGCATAAAATGATATATCTGATAGATAAAATGATATATATTATAAAAATATAAATCATATATATATATATATAATATATACTATATATTATTATATATATATAATATATAATCATATTATATATATATATATATATATATATATATATATATATATATATATATATAAATATGACCGAAAAAGTAGATTCATAATTCTAACACGAATTTTTTTTTTTTTTTTTTTTTTTTTTTTTTTTTTTTTTTTTTAAATTATATATTTAAATATCAATTCTCCAAATTCATTCTTATTTCTAGTGTGACGCGACACATGAGGCGTTTCGTAAACGTTATTACATTTTCAAAAGACTTTAGTTTATCCACACACAACTTATGTCTGAACTTATGGCTGAACAGAATTGGCTCTTATACCTGCATTGGGATGAGTGATGTAATACACTAGTGGGGTGAAAAACAAACTTTCAACAAAACACAGAACACGTAACAATGGGTCTAGATTTGCAGAAGTTGGGTAAAAATAGAACTGCAGAAGGCCTATTGGCCCATATTCTTGATGTTTCTATATTTGGAGCGGAGTCTTGAAGTGCGTAAAATATAGTTGTTGCTTTACTTGGCTGTTGATTGCTGTGTTTGACTTCTTGATGTGTAGTGCCCTAGCAGATGTCAAGCCGCCTGCTGTTGCATGTATGTATCAATGATTTCTGTGTTGTTTGCTAAGATTTCTCTGGTGATGTTTTGGTTGTGGGAAGAGAATATATGTCCTTAATGAAGCCCTGTTGCTAATGCATCGTTAAACGCCTGGAAAGAGATGTTGTTGTCTTGCCTATATACTGTACTGAGTTTTTTGAGGCTTACAGTCCCCAAGAGGGCATTGTGAAGGCATAGACGACGTTTTGTCTCTTTTAGAGCGTTTGCATCCGTGTGTCGAGAGTTTCTCATGAGTAGGCTGGCCGTTTTTGTGGTTTTATAGTAAATCGTTAGTTGTATCTTCTGATTTTGTCTGTAGGAATAACATTTCTATTAACAATATCTTCCGGGACCCTCTTCCTTCGTTTTAAGAGCTGTGGAGAAGAAGTTCCTGTAAAAATAGTCTAATAGGGGTAGGGGGTATAGGTGTTGTATTAGCTTTCTCTTAGAGGTTGCATGGCGTTTCACTTTCCTTCTTACTATGTCTTCAATG
>WNGS01064023.1:0-10722 GCA_020271785.1 Procambarus virginalis
CCTGCAATTGAAACCAAGTGCCCTCGACATCCATTCATTTCCCACTCCGTTTCTTGGAAGAATGCCACATATGATCGGGATTCCTCCCTTGCTCCTGACTAATTATATTGCTGTCTTGAATTTCTGTATTTGTTCCTCACTTCTAACTCTCCCAACATCATTACCCCCTGCACTAATACAAATAATGGGTTTGTTCCCATTTCCCGTCATATCTTTCATGTTTCCAACAATATCACCAATACCAGCTCCAGGATAGCAAACCCTTAATCTGTTCCCTTTATCTCTGGCACAAAACGTTCTGTCCAAATACCTCACCTGGGAATCTCCCACAACCAAATTCGCTTCGATCCTCCCTTTACTCTTGGGGCACTTTGAGGGACACGCGCTTCAATGTTCCTCGCCGCTATGCCCTTACCTCCACGCTGAACCATAGGTTCACCACAGCACTCGTCCTCCAACACATCAAATGCGTTTGTAATCTTTATGGTATTAGGTGTCTGTTTTGCCAAGGTCTTCTTAAGACCCCTGTCTTTTACAATATGCCAAGACGGGGTCTCCCTAATGCCGGCCTCCTCCTTTGCTTCATCCTGTCATTTCTTAAGCTGCCTTACCTCCTCCCTCAGCGAATCCGAATAAATGGGGTTAAGTCAGAGTGGGATAATGTTGTTAGTGGAGTACCTCAGGGTGCTGACCTGGGACTCTGTTGTTTATAATATATATAAATGATTTAGATTCAGGTTTGAGTAGAAACATCTGCAAATTTGCAGATGATACAAACATCGGTAGGGAAATTAACACGGAAGAAGACTCACTATCACTTCAAGTTGATCTAAATAGGTTGATCAAGTTGAAATGGTCAAAGGATTGGCAGATGCAGTTTAATGCTGATAAATGTAAAGTTCTGAGGCTAGGTAATGATGACAGAGTTACAAGATACGAGCTAGATGGTGGTGAGATTGCGAAGTCCGATTGCGAAAGGGATCTGGGAGTTATGATTAGTAAGAATTTAAAACAAAAGGATCAATGCACGAATGTTCGTAATAAGGGGTATTACGAACATTTATTTATTTATTTAATTTATTTATTTAATTTATTAATCGAAGATTAATATTTATTAATCTTAATTTTATTACAATTAATTGGATTTATTAATCGAAGCGTTAGTAACAAGACACATAAGAACATAAGAACAAAGGTAACTGCAGAAGGCCTATTGGCCCATATGAGGCAGCTCCTTTCTATAACCACCCAATCCCACTCATATACTTGTCCAACCCGCGCTTGAAACAATCGAGGGACCCCACCTCCACCACGTTACGCGGTAATTGGTTCCACAAATCAACAACCCTGTTACCAAACCAGTATTTACCCAAGTCTTTCCTAAATCTAAACTTATCCAATTTATACCCATTGTTTCGTGTTCTGTCTTGTGGTGATACTTTTAATACCCTATTAATATCTCCTTTGTTATGTCCATTCATCCACTTACATAAGAACATAAGAACAAAGGTAACTGCAGAAGGCCTATTGGACCATACGAGGCCGCTCCTATCTATAACCACCCAATCCCACTCATATACTTGTCCAACCCGCGCTTGAAAGAATCGAGGGACCCCACCTTCACCACGTTACGCGGTAATTGGTTCCACAAATCAACAACCCTGTTACTGAGCCAGTATTTACCCAGGTCTTTCCTAAATCTAAACTTATCCAATTTATACTCATTGTTTCGTGTTCTGTCTTGAGTTGATACTTTTAATACCCTATTAATATCCCCTTTGTTATGTCCATTCATCCACTTGTAAACCTCGATCATGTCACCCCTAACTCTTCGCCTTTCCAGTGAATGCAACTTAAGCTGAGTTAATCTTTCTTCATATGAAAGATTTCTAATTTGGGGAATTAACTTAGTCATCCTACGCTGGACACGTTCAAGTGAATTTATATCCATTCTATAGTACGGCGACCAAAACTAAACTGCATAATCTAAATGAGGTCTAACCAGAGCAAGATATAGCTTGAGAACCACACCAGGTGTCTTGTTACTTACTAACGCTGCGATAAATAAATCCGAGTGTCCGATTTGCCTTATTACGAACATTCATGCATTGATCCTTTTGTTTTAAATTCTTACTAATCATAACTCCCAGATCCCTTTCGCAATCCGACTTCGCAATCTCAACACCATCTAGCTCGTATCTTGTAACTCTATCATCATTACCTAGCCTCATAACTTTACATTTATCAGCATTAAACTGCATCTGCCAATCCTTTGACCATTTCAAAACCCTATCTAGATCAACTTGAAGTGATAGTGAGTCCTCCTCCGAATTTAGGCTAGGTAATGATGATAGAGTTACAAGATACGAGCTAGATGGTGTTGAGATTGCGAAGTCGGATTGCGAAAGGGATCTGGGAGTTATAATTAGTAAGAATTTAAAACAAAAGGATCAATGTATAAATGTTCGTAATAAGGCAAATCGGACACTCGGATTTATTAATCGCAGCGTAAGTAACAAGACACCTGGTGTGGTTCTCAAGCTATATCTTGCTCTGGTTAGGCCCCATTTAGATTATGCAGTTCAGTTTTGGTCGCCATATTATAGAATGGATATAAATTTACTTGAACGTGTCCAGCGTAGGATGACTATGTTAATTCCCCAAATTAGAAATCTTTCATATGAAGAAAGATTAACAAAGCTTAATTTGCATTCACTGGAAAGGCGAAGAGTTAGGGGTGACATGATAGAGGTTTACAAGTGGATGAATGGACATAACAAAGGGGATATTAATAGGGTATTGAAAGTATCAACACGTCGTGCGTTTTAATATTAGTATATTTTGGTAGCAGTCTTTCCTGTAGACATATATTATTAAATATGACCGAAAAAGTAAGATTAATAATTCTAACGCGAATTTTCTCGATTTTCCTTATGTTTCTTTTTACTGGTGACGGTAAATGAAAAATCAATTCTCAAAAATTCATTTTTATTTCTAGTCTGACGCGACACTTGAGCGCGTTTCGTAAAACTTATTACATTTTCAAAGACTTTAGTTTATCCACACACAACTTATGCCTGAAACAGCATTGGCTCTTATACATGCATTTGGGTGAGGTGATGTAATACAATAGTGGGGTGAAAAACAAATTTTTAACAAAACACAGAACACGGAACAATGGGTATAGATTTGCAGAAGTTGGGTAAAGATAGAACTGCAGAAGGCCTATTGGCCCATATTTCTTGATGTTTCTATATTGGAGCGGAGTCTTAAAGTGGGTAGAATATAGTTGTGCGTTAATTGGCTGTTGATTGCTGGTGTTGACTTCTTGATGTGTAGTGCCTCGCAGATGTCAAGCCTTACCTTTATACCTTGAGGATACCTTGAGGTGCTTCCGGGGCTTATCGTCCCCGCGGCCCGGTCATCGACCAGGCCTCCTGGTTGCTGGACTGATCAACCAGGCTGTTGGACGCGGCTGCTCGCAGCCTGACGTATGAGTCACAGCCTGGTTGATCAGGTATCCTTTGGAGGTGCTTATCCAGTTCTCTCTTGAACACTGTGAGGGGTTTGCCAGTTATGTCCCTTATGTGTAGTGGAAGCGTGTTGAACAGTCTCGGGCCTCTGATGTTGATAGAGTTCTCTCTCAGAGTACCAGTTGCACCTCTGCTTTTCAACGGGGGTATTCTGCACATCCTGCCATGTCTTCTGGTCTCATGTGATGTTATTTCTGTGTGCAGGTTTGGGACCAGCCCCTCTAATATTTTCCACGTGTAAATTATTATGTATCTCTCCCGCCTGCGCTCAAGGGAATACAGATTTAGGCTCTTTAGTCGGTCCCAATAGTTTAGATGTTTTACCGAGTGGATTCTAGCAGTAAAGGACCTCTGCACGCTCTCCAGGTCAGCAATTTCACCAGCAGTGAAAGGGGCTGTCATTGTGCAGCAGTACTCCACTCTAGAGAGCACAAGCGTTTTGAAAAGTGTCATCATCGGTATAGCATCTCTAGTGTGAAAAGTTCTTGTTATCCAACCTGTCATTTTTCTTGCAGTTGTGACGGCTACTTTATTGTGTTCTTTAAAGGTAAGGTCTTCCGACATGAGTACACCCAGATCCTTTACATTGCCTTTTCGTTCTATGTTATGATTTGCCTGAGTTTTGTACGTGGTTTCCGTTTTTATATTTTCATTTTTTCCATAGCGCATGAGCTGGAACTTGTCTTCGTTAAACACCATATTATTTTCTGTAGCCCATAGAAAGACCTGATCTACATCTGACTGGAGGTTCGCCGTGTCCTCTATGTTGCCTACTCTCATGAAGATCCTAGTGTCATCTGCAAAGGATGATACAGTGCTATAGGTTGTGCTCTTGTCTATGTCCGATATGAGGATGAGAAAAAGTACTGGAGCAAGCACAGTACCCTGGGGGACTGAGCTCTTAACGGTTGACGGGTTGGATTTTATTTTGTTGACTATTACACATTGGGTTCTGTTGGTCAGGAAATTGTAGATCCATCTGCCTACTTTTCCGGTAATTCCTTTTGAGCGCATTTTATGGGCAATAACACCATGGTCACATTTATCAAAAGCTTTTGCGAAATCTGTGTAAATTACATCAGCGTTTTGTTTGTCTTCCATAGCATCTAATGCCATATCATAGTGGTCCAGCAACTGCGACAGGCAAGAGCGCCCTGTTCTGAAACCATGTTGTCCGGGGTTATGGAGATGCTGTGATTCCATGTATTTTGTGATCTTACTTCTTAGCACTCTCTCAAAAATTTTTATGATGTGCGATGTTAGTGCTATCGGTCTGTAATTTTTTGCCTCTGCCTTATTTCCTCCTTTATGAAGTGGTGCTATCTCTGCTGTTTTTAGTATATCAGGAATAACGCCAGTATCTAGGCTTTGTCTCCACAGAATGTGAAGGGCCTGCGATAGTGGTTTTTTTACAGTTCTTGATGAATATGGAGTTCCAAGAATCCGGGCCTGGTGCGGAGTGCATAGGCATACTGTTTATGGCTTCTTCAAAATCCAGTGGGGATAGGGTGACGTCTGATATATGATTTGATGTTGGTATCATATCCATGAAAAATTCATTTGGGTTATCGATCTTTAGTGCGTTTAATGGCTCGCTGAAGACAGAGTCGTATTGCTTCCTCAGTAGCTCGCTCATTTCTTTGTTGTCATCGGTGAAAGTTCCATCTTCCTTTCGCAGGGGCCCGATACTAGATGTGGTTTTTGATCTTGATTTTGCATAGGAGAAAAAATATTTCGGGTTTCTCTCTATTTCACTGATGGCCTTTTGCTCTCTTTCCTTCTCCTGATACAGTGACAGCCGCCTGCTGTCACTGTATCTATCAATGATTTCTGTGTTGTTTGCTAAGATTTCTCTGGTGATGGTTTGGTTGTGGGAACAGTGGATAGGAACATATATTCAACATAAGCCCTGTTGCTTATGCATCGTTAAACGCCTGGAAAGAGATGTTGCTGTCTTGCCTATATACTGAGTTTTTTGAGGCTTACAGTCCCCAAGAGGGCATTTGAAGGAATAGACGACGTTTGTCTCCTTTAGAGCGTTCTGCTCCGTTTCTGGAGAGTTTCTCGTGAGTAGGCTGGCCGTTTTTTTGGTTTTATAGTAAATCGTTAGTCGTATCTTCTGATTTTTGTCTGTAGGGATAACATTTCTATTAACAATATCTTTCAGGACCCTTTCCTCCGTTTTATGAGCTGTGGAGAAGAAGTTCCTGTAAAATAGTCTAATAGGGGGTATAGGTGTTGTATTAGTTGTCTCTTCAGAGGTTGCATGGCGTTTCACTTTCCTTCTTATGATGTCTTCAATGAAACCATTGGAGAAGCCGTTGTTGACTAGGACCTGCCTTACCGTACAGAGTTCTTATAAATAAATAATAAATAAATGTTTATTCAGGAAAGGTACATACATAGAGAGATTTTACATAAGTTGATCGATTTATAGATAGAGCTAGTACATACAATGCCTAAAGCCACTATTACGCAATGCGTTTCGGGCAAGAAAACATTAATATCTAAAACTTAATGCTAATTGAACAAAAAGAATAAAAGTCTTCGTTGACTTGCTTCCATTCTGAGCTGTGGCTGAGAGCTCGGTCGACATAAGCGTTGACAACACTCCTCTTGTACCTGTCTGGGCAGTCACTGTTGGCATTTAGGCACATTCCTATGTTTGTTTCCTTAGTATAGACTGCAGTGTGGAAACCTCCGCTCCTTTCCATGACTGTTACATCTAGAAAGGGCAGCTTCCCATCCTTCTCCATCTCGTAAGTGAAAGGGCAACACAGAATTCTGCTCAAACGCCTCTTTCAGCTCCTGCAGATGTCTGACATCAGGTACCTGTGTAAAAATGTCGTCAACATACCTGCAGTATATGGCCGGTTTCAAGTGCAAGTCGACTAAGACTTTTTTCTCGATAGTACCCATGTAGAAGTTCGCAAACAGGACACCTAGGGGAGAACCCATGGCGACCCCATCTACTTGCTTATACATGTGCCCATCCGGGCTCAAGAAGGGTGCCTCCTTAGTACAAGCTTGGAGTAGTTTCCTCAGGATATTTTCTGGTATGTCAAGAGGAGTACAGGCCGGATCACGATACACTCGGTCCACTATCATCCCGATTGTTTCATCCACAGGTACGTTGGTAAACAGTGATTCTACGTCCAACGAGGCTCTTATCCCTGTGGCCCGTGTTCCCCGCAATAAGTCAACAAATTCCTTCGGGGACTTCAGGCTGAAGGCGCAAGGGACATAAGGAGTCAGTAAGCCATTGAGTCGTTTCGCCAGTCTGTACGTGGGTGTGGGTATCTGGCTGATGATTGGCCGAAGTGGGTTTCCAGGCTTATGTGTCTTGACATTTCCATACGCATATCCAGGTTTAAATTCTTCAATAATCTTTGGCAGGTGGAGTCCGGATTTCTTGGCATTCACAGTTTCAATCAATTTGTTGACCTTTGCTTTCAATTCGGCTGTAGTGTCCTTCGTTACCCTTTGGAATTTAGTTTGGTCAGAGAGTATGAGGTTCATTTTCGCCAGATATTCGTCTTTCTTAAGGATGACGTATATTGGTGACTTGTCGCCTCTCCTGACAACTATCTCCTTGTTCTCACGAAGGCTCTTAGCTGCCGCTTTGAGCTCGGGGGTCAGTATGGTGCTTCTGTAGTTGCCTCGATTCTTTCCTCCTTCTGCAATAAGTTCTGCTTGTAAGGTGTCTTTGGTGGTGACCTTTTGTGCTTCGAGGTCAAATATGTCGTCCAACAGGATCTCCAACTCCACTTTCCGGGCCAACTCACTTGGTCTGGACATAACGTGACAGTTTATACCCAGATTTAGGAGAGTGACTTGGTCCTCAGTGAGGTTGATTCCTGCAAGGTTCAGGAAGCCGTCTCTTGGTCGTGGAATTGCCATAGGTCCTCCATATAATGTTGTTAGTTTCTTGATTATCCTTGTTTCCGTGCTGAGGTGATATCGGTCTGTGAGGATGTCGAGGTGTTGTTCGATGCGGGTACGGAGATTTTCGTCGATGTTGCTGTTTTTCCATTCGTTTGTAGCATGAAGTAGTTGCGTTTTGTTGTCTTTGATTTCATTTTCTGCCTTGTATATCTGATTACGAATCAGATCTTGGCGATATTTTATCGTGAAGGCTTGATTCTTTGCTGCTGGGTCGTGCGTTTTAATATTAGTATATTTTGGTAGCAGTCTTTCCTGCAGACATATGTTATTAAATATGACCGAAAAAGTAAGATTAATAATTCTAACACGAATTTTCTCGATTTTCCTTATGTTTCTTTTTACTGGTGACGGTAAATGAAAAATCAATTCTCCAAAATTCATTTTTATTTCTAGTCTGACGCGACACTTGAGCGCGTTTCATAAAACTTATTACATTTTGAAAGACTTTAGTTTATTCACACTTAACTTATGATTGAAACAGCATTGGCTCTTATACCTGCATTTGGGTGAGGTGATGTAATACAATAGTGGGGTGAAAAACAAACTTTCAACAAAACACAGAACACGGAACAATGGGTGTAGATTTGCAGAAGTTGGGTAACAGATAGAACTGCAGAAGGCCTATTGCAGAAAGCAACAGGGCTCCATTAAGGAACATATATTCTCTTCCCACAACCAAACCATCACCAGAGAAATCTTAGCAAACAACACAGAAATCATTGATAGATACAGCGACAGCAGGCGGCTTGACATCTGCAAGGCACTACACATCAAGAAGTCAACACCAGCAATCAACAGCCAATTAATGCACAACTATATCCTACCCACTTCAAGACTCCGCTCCAATATAGAAACATCAAGAAATATGGGCCAATAGGCCTTCTGCAGTTCTATCTGTTACCCAACTTCTGCAAATCTACACCCATTGTTCCGTGTTCTGTGTTTTGTTGAAAGTTTGTTTTTCACCCCACTATTGTATTACATCACCTCACCCAAATGCAGGTATAAGAGCCAATGCTGTTTCAATCATATATATATATATATATATATATATATATATATATATATATATATATATATATATATATATATATATATATATATATATATATATATATATATATATATTGTGACGATAATCTCTTTCAAGAGAGATTGAGCCTGCTCTTCCCTACATAAAGTTACTTATATCATCTACAAGAATAAATGCTACATTCAAGATACGGCTACCAGTAGCACAAAACGTTTTGACCAGGAGGCAAAACGTACCCTGAACCCCCTTTCACTCCCTCCACGCCGGCTCGTCACCCGTCTTCAACCAGCAAACCACCCATTCTCAGCCTGCCTGCTCCTGATTGGTGACTCGCCGACCGCACACCTGCACACTGCACCTTAACGCCATCTACCTGAGTCGATGTCTGGGCCTGCTCCAGCCATCATCTTCAGAATATCCTCGTGCTCCCAGCTGTGAACAACTACCTGATACACGTTCTGTTTATCGGTGGAGGTTCTTAGCTAGCGCTCATATTCTCAGCCCCTATATTATCATTTTTGCCTTTATATTATTGTTAGAGTAATTATTCACTTAGTAATTTTTGTTATGTTTTTTTACTTGTTTGTTTGCACTGTACATAGCCAAGGGATTGTCTTTATTTTTGCTTTGTTTTCTATATTAATTAAAGTTTCATTGTTCATACTTTGTGTTTTGCGTGTCTTCCCTTACTTTTACCACAGACAACAGCTAAGCAGTCTCTCTTTTTTTTTTTTTTTTTTTTTGTAAATGTGACAGGCATTGACACCAGCCATAAGGAAGACTGCCGAACATCCACACTCCTACATTTTCCCGTCACCTTTCATGGGGGCCTGCCCTAGGAGCTTCACTCAGGTACTAGAACGTCAATTTGTGGTAAGTCTACTTGGCTTTGCTACAGTTGCTTTTCAATATTTTTATTACTTTTTATATTCATTTGGTGCTGTGTGTATTGCGCATTCCAAGAGTAGCATATGGTGAGTGTTGGATAACTTTGGATTACGTGGTGACTGTAGGCTTCAGTCATTCTCTTAATTGGTCATCTCTCCCTCCGTGTTATTACTCGTGTTTACCACCTTTTGTCCCTAGGATATTTCTCACACTCGGACAGATCACCATTGTGGTACTTTGGTTTGTCTTCGGGTCAAAGCACCCTATCTTCTGCAATCCGACTGAAGGAGGATAAAGAGGGCCATAGTTCCTCTAGCACGGACTTTGTTGCTGAGTTGGGACCTCAGCAGCAGTTCTCGTCACCAGTTGACAATCGCACCCCTACACGTCGGTCAGAGATGATGATATTTACTTAGGTAGGGAATTAGCTTTCTTTTTTCAGAGCACAAAGTTCGCTAATTCTGTAAGTATCATATTTCATTTGGTGGGAAAGACTTGCTTTTATGTCCTATAGACTCGGCAAGGTATGCCTACATTCTTGACCTACCTAATTCACTTTTGAAGCAATTAAATGTTTCATTTGTTTTAGAAACTCAGTTTCGTTTATTTAGTAGGATTTTCTTGCCCTTATTCTCTTACATTGAGTACCGGGTACAAGATTTCCTGCGATTTTGATTTACTAATCATTTACGTTAATTATTAACAATTCCACAGGATAGGTACCAGTTTCCACGTTATCCTGTTTCTGACATTTACCATATTACAGTATATTCGTTGTACATATATTTGCTATTCTTTCATAATGTTTCGTCTCCAAGCTTTCCGTAACGATCCAGCAGGTGAAATAGGGAACCTAAGTCGTGCCAAGAGGACCGAATTACAAGCTCCTGCACATGAGTATCAATTAGATGTTCCCTCTGGAGCCAACAAGAATGACATACACAACATAATCTTGGATTACCTTTTAGATGAAGGGAAAATTGACTCTGAAACTCACGAAAATTATTCTATTGCAGATAAACATGGTCTGGCAGCGATGAAAATAAAACTTGAACTTGCAAATATAGAGCGAGAACAACAAAGAGAAGCTCTCCATATAAGGGAACGAGAGATGGCCCTCAAGAAAGAAGAGGCTGCCATAAGGAAGGAAGAACAGGAACGAGAGGCCGCCCTACTCAATGAACAACAAGAACGAGAGGCCGACCTCAAGGAACGAGAGGCCGCCTACTCAAAGAACAGCAGGAACGAGAGGTGGCCCTCAAAGAACGAGAGACTGCACTACTCCGTGAGCGTGAGCGAGTACAGCTAGAAGCAAAACAACGT
>WNGS01064027.1:0-14328 GCA_020271785.1 Procambarus virginalis
AGGGCCCTAGTGTAACATTTCTCTCGACCGCAAAATGTTGTCGGTCAGTATGCGGTCTCCCAGCTGGTCTCCTGTCTTCCAGTGGTCGTCTCCCACCTGGGCCAGGTCTCCTACCTGGGCCAGGTCTCCTACCTGGGTCAGGTCTTTAGATTTTTATTCGTATGACCTTGGGCTCGACCTTTTAACCTTTATTCTTTGGGTAATTTTATTTTTATTTGGGTGTGACGGTGTGGTGAGAGTATATATATATATATATATATATATATTTATATATAATATTATATATATATATATATATATATATATATATATATATAACCGGCTCCCCATACCTGGAGAGAGTTGTGCAAGTTCTTCTACTCCCTGAGCTCGGGCTGTGATAACTTGGTCCAACAGGCTGTTGTTGCTTGTTCACTTGATCACTGCAACACAGGCCTCTGTTATGGGGTTATATCACCTCACTCTATGGGCTTGGCACATCCCACCCATCCCCACCTATCCCGACCCCATCCCTTCCCACTTTAAGTCAAATATTACCATTCCAGAGTCTTCCTGTTCCAGTAGGACCTCCACACACACTCCCGTTCTTGTCACTCGACTGAATTGCTATTTTTTCCCCTTTTTTTGTCAATTATTCTTCCTCTCTTCTTTCTCCCTTCCTTCCATCCCCCTCCTTCTTCCTTGTACCATCTACCCCATTCCATCCTCCTGCTCCACTCCTCCATCGTCCTCTCTCTCTCCCAGCGACTTCCATTCCTTTCCATTTTCGTTGCAATCTCATAAATGTCCCCTCCCACCCCTCCTCTCCCACGCCACGAGACTCGCCGCCATAAAACCCTGGGATTTATTTACCAATGGGGATTTATTTGTTGTCAGTAAATCCCTAGCGAGGATTTACCTGTGGATTATTGCAGAGGTCAAGAGTGGCGGAGAGGAAGGTTGGCAGTAATGGTCTCAGAGGCCCAAGAGGAGTGTTGACCAGTCCACACACTAGAAGGTGAAGGGACGACGACGTTTCGGTCCGTCCTGGACCATTCTCAAGTCGATTGTGATTGTACAATCGACGTGAGAATGGTCCAGGACGGACCGAAACGTCGTCGTCCCTTCGCCTTCTAGTGTGTGGTCTGGTCAACATACTTTAGCCACGTTATTGTGACTCCTGGCCCCCAGAGGTGTGTCTTCTGATGGGCTGGCTGTGTTGAGGAGCTACCAGTGGTTATCCACTGATATCCACAAGATATCAATTAAGATATCGTGTGTAAATCCTTGCAACATACGAAGAATAAGTATTTTAATGTTTGCAACTCAGTTAAGTAACTGAATGAATGTGAGAATGTGACAGGACGAAGATGATGCCCTGATAGTGAAGTATTATTATCTATATTCACTACATCACTATCACTAATTCACTAAATTACTTGTCATCTATATTCACCACGTGCTTTCTGTCCTCCTGATAGCACGACGTATTTTGACGTGTATTCTACCTTAAACTGTCGTACTGGAAAATGGAAGCGGCTGGCGAAATTGACGTTCTATCCCGTTTTCTGTTTTGGGTCCTCGGTAGGTTAGGATAGTGTACGTTAGTACGTCAGTTTCTTGACGTTAGGGACGTTCGGGTGAGCGGAATCAGCAGATATTTGCTTTCCAAAAGTTGGAAAGTTCAGTTCATTTCATTTCAGTTCAGTCAGGAAGTGTAAAAATAGCACAATTTAGGAGAAATTCCTGTTTCAAGATATCTTTTAAAAGTGATATCAGGTCAAGTGAGTCAGTCTATTTCTGATATGTTCCAATATGGCGGCGGCAAGCGTCGCTTGACTTGCGGACTTTTTTCGCGCCAAAAAGAGCACGGTGAGTGGCCCAAGAACCCAGGATGTGAGAGAAGAACGTGATTGGCGAGAGGTTGAACGAAAGGACCAATCAACAGGCAAGCCCTGGTCACGTGACCAACGGGATGTAGGCGCTACAAAGCCTTGAAACACACTAGTACCACCCTAGCTTTCGTTGAGGGAGGTTATCGCAGGCTTTGCTCCAGATTTGTTTGTAAGAAATTCGTTAAGAAGCGGCGTGTCCGAACTTGAGTGAGTGGCAGGGATATTTTGAAGTCACGAGGAGAGGCCTAATTAACTTCAGGGAAGTGCAATTCGTCGATTTCCCCGAAAGTTACAGAGTTGTGCGAATAGGAAGCGGTTGATGTCCGTGAGGTCAGAGTAACTGCCATCCAACTAGCTGGACAGAACCAGTGTGCCGCGGAGTAGTGAGGGTCGAGGACATGTCGAGGCAGTACCAGGTCCGCACGGACACCTTCAAGATCACAGCTAGGTCTTCCTAAGTGCACGGTTGCCATGTAAAGGGTCGTTGCACCGTTGCACGGACCAGAGCATGAGCAAAGGGACTACCATTGCAATAAAGTGGTGGCCAGCGTGCCACAAGATGTTACCGAGAATGAGGGAGTCTCCAGCTGCACTGCCCACACGCTAGTGAAAACGCTTGCGTGCAAGAAAGACTCTGAGCGTCTAAATGGTCATCAGGTCCATTACTGTAGTTAAGTAACTTTCCCTTCCCTACTCCACGAGTTGGTCTTCATTCAGAGGAAAGATTTCACGGTTCCCTGTGCTATATTTCCACGATATATTTGCTGTGTTGCATTTTCTATGACATGGTAATAATTGGGTTCTCATAGAGGACCTGCAATTGCACCATGCCATTGCAGAAGCCCACGTTGAGTTACCCAACGAGCCAACGCCACAACCCGTTCTCGCACTTGCTTACAGTCAATATCTTGCTTATGAATAAGTGCATATGTGACATACTAATTTATTGGGAATATTTCAGTTTACCGTGAAAAGCTGAATAGAAAACCACACCCTAACCTAACCTTCTTAGTATGTTAAGATATTACAATTAATACTGAACCTATACCTTTATTGATAATACACTTTTATAAAATAATAAAACAAAACTAAAATATTTAAATAAATTGCAAAATAACTCAGGATATTGTCAAATTTTGTATAAAATCTCTATTGTTTAATAAAACAGAGAGAAAAAGTTAGTTCCTTGGAAAAAAATATTGCTTGAAATATGTCACATATATACTTTTTTATAAGCGAAATAGTGACTATAAGCAGTAAGTCATATATGTGCTGCCTTGTGCGAGAGCAGGTTGCCAACAAGAAGATAGCGACACGCTAGTGGCCGAGATAATAACAGGAAGTAATGATAACTTCAACTATGATATCATGATCTTGCGGCGGGGGGTCGTTGGTCTTCTCAAATGACACTCGCAAGAGGATTTTTTTGTTTTTTTTAATTTTGCCCCGAGGGGTGAGTTTATTGGGCAGCGCCACTCATCCTGTGAGTGGACACACCGCCATAGTGACAGTATTGGGCAGCGTCACTCATCCTGTGAGTGGACACACCGCCATAGTGACAGTATTGGGCAGCGCCACTCATTCTGTGAGTGGACACACCGCCATAGTGACAGTATTGGGCAGCGTCACTTATCCTGTGAGTGGACACACCGCCATAGTGACAGTATTGGGCAGCGTCACTCATCCTGTGAGTGGACACACCGCCATAGTGACAGTATTGGGCAGCGCCACTCATCCTGTGAGTGGACACACCGCCATAGTGACAGTATTGGGCAGCGCCACTCATCCTGTGAGTGAACACACCGCCATAATGACAGTATTGGGCAGCGCCACTCATCCTGTGAGTGGACACACCGCCATAGTGACAGTATTGGGCAGCGTCACTCATCCTGTGAGTGAACACACCGCCATAGTGACAGTATTGGCCAGCGCCACTCATCCTTTGAGTGGACACACCGCCATAGTGACAGTATTGGGCAGCGTCACTCATCCTGTGAGTGGACACACCGCCATAGTGACAGTATTGGGCAGCGCCACTCATCCTGTGAGTGGACACACCGCCATAGTGACAGTATTGGGCAGCGTCACTCATCCTGTGAGTGGACACACCGCCATAGTGACAGTATTGGGCAGCACCACTCATCCTGTGAGTGGACACACCGCCATAGTGACAGTATTGGGCAGCGCCACTCATCCTGTGAGTGGACACACCGCCATAGTGACAGTATTGGGCAGCACCACTCATCCTGTGAGTGGACACACCGCCATAGTGACAGTATTGGGCAGCGTCACTCATCCTGTGAGTGGACACACCGCCATAGTGACAGTATTGGGCAGCGTCACTCATCCTGTGAGTGGACACACCGCCATAGTGACAGTATTGGACAGCGCCACTCATCCTGTGAGTGGACACACCGTCATAGTGACAGTATTGGGCAGCGCCACTCATCTTGTGAGTGGACACACCGCCATAGTGACAGTATTGGGCAGCGCCACTCATCCTGTGAGTGGACACACCGCCATAGTGACAGTATTGGGCAACGTCACTCATCCTGTGAGTGGACACACCGCCATAGTGACAGTATTGGGCAACGTCACTCATCCTGTGAGTGGACACACCGCCATAGTGACAGTATTGGGCAACGTCACTCATCCTGTGAGTGGACACACCACCATAGTGACAGTATTGGGCAGCGCCACTCATCCTGTGAGTGGACACACCGCCATAGCAGCATGTACAACACTCCCCAATAGGAAGAAAACCCGCTGGGTTGTTCATCCTGTCACTTGTACCCAGACACAGCTGGGACTTGCTTAACTTTTCCACCCTCACGGAATCACACACCGCGTAGCTCAGGGCTGTGTAGCCACCCACCAGCCACATATTTATGTCCTGTTGCAAGCACACTTTTATAATATAACCCAACATCCCGGTATGACACTAAATATTAAATATTTAAGTTATATATTTCCAGATGAATAATCTTTTCAGCAGAAATGGAATGCGAACAATCCAGAGGAGGAGAACACAGGAAGACTTGCAAAATTACCACCGTGGCTCAACACACGTGCAATAACAGTCACTCATACTATTCCTAGTGTTGTTGTATTAGATTTAGCCACTCAGAACGAAGTGTCCATGTAGCACGGGCTATGGTGAGCCCGTAAATTTCCTTCAGAGATAGCATCCACCTCTACCAATCACCCAGTTTCAGCAGACATATCATTACCTGACACTGCTGGTGGGGGACATTTTGCAAGAGGAAATACCCAAATTTATAACAATAAAAGAATTTACAATCCAAGAGACTGATCTATGGAACATTAATGATACTAACGAAATAGATTAATAGAGTCATAGTGGGCCTCCTCATCATGTCAGAATCATGATTGCAACCTTGCAGGCTCTTGCAGAGTGTAGAGAATATGAAGAATTTATCAAACAATGTTCAAAGGTGAACTGTGGAATGGCTATTCACCATCTCAAGGTAGTTTGTACTGCTTTGTATGTTGTCTATTGTTCAACAAGGAATTTGCATTTGCTACATTGGGGTTCAATGACCGGAAGCCCGGCAATGTTATTGTTGAACATGAAAATGGAGAAGAATGTTGCAATATATAACATGAATGTTTGAATTTGAATGTTTGAATTTGAATGTTTGAATTTGAGTGTTTGAATATGAATGTGTGAATTTGAATGTTTGAATTTGAATGTTTGAATTTGAATGTTTGAATTTGAATGTTTGAATTTGAATGTTTGAATTTAAATGTTTGAATTTGAATGTTTAAATTTGAATGTTTGAATTTGAATGTTTGAATTTGAATGTTTGAATTTGAATGTTTGAATTTGAATGTTTAAATTTGAATGTTTGAATTTGAATGTTTGAATTTGAATGTTTGAATTTAAATGTTTGAATTTGAATGTTTGAATTTGAATGTTTAAATTTGAAAGTTTGAATTTGAATGTTTGAATTTGAATGTTTGAATTTGAATGTTTGAATTTAAATGTTTGAATTTGAATGTTTAAATTTGAATGTTTAAATTTGAATGTTTGAATTTGAATGTTTGAATTTGAATGTTTGAATTTGAATGTTTGAATTTGAATGTTTGAATTTAAATGCTTGAATTTGAATGTTTGAATTTGAATGTTTGAATTTGAATGTTTGAATTTGAATGTTTAAATTTGAATGTTTGAATTTAAATGTTTGAATTTGAATGTTTGAATTTGAATGTTTGAAATTGAATGTTTGAATTTTAATGTTTGAATTTAAATGTTTGAATTTGAATGTTTAAATTTGAATGTTTGAATTTGAATGTTTGAATTTGAATGTTTGAATTTGAATGTTTGAATTTAAATGTTTGAATTTGAATGTTTGAATTTGAATGTTTGAATTTGAATGTTTAAATTTGAATGTTTAAATTTGAATGTTTGAATTTGAATGTTTGAATTTGAATGTTTAAATTTGAATGTTTGAATTTGAATGTTTGAATTTGAATGTTTGAATTTGAATGTTTGAATTTGAATGTTTGAATTTGAATGTTTGAATTTGAATGTTTGAATTTGAATGTTTAAATTTGAATGTTTGAATTTGAATGTTTGAATTTGAATGTTTGAATTTAAATGTTTGAATTTGAATGTTTGAATTTGAATGTTTAAATTTGAAAGTTTGAATTTGAATGTTTGAATTTGAATGTTTGAATTTGAATGTTTGAATTTAAATGTTTGAATTTGAATGTTTAAATTTGAATGTTTGAATTTGAATGTTTGAATTTGAATGTTTTGAATGAAGTGAATATGAAATTAAAGCCAGGAGTATGAGTCCAGATACAGATTACAGTGATGGGAAAAACAGGAACGAAAATGAAGTATGTGTCTTAGTAGATATGACAGATCAGCAGAAGAAGTATTTCTCACTAAAATCGAAAAGTTCAAGGTGGAAAATTTTCTCCCTATTCTGGCCACACTAATCTTTGAACTGACCATACGTGCAGAGGTTTATTCACAGATTGGAAATTTGTTTCATTTCTTCAGTGAATTGAGAACCATTGTTTCTGATACACTAAAGAACAAGTGTGAACATCTGTCTAATATATATCACAAAGACCTGAATTATGATTCAGCACTACATAGCCCTTGATTGTGTAATTGTGAGACTCTCCTTGCACTGTATAGAACAATAATTTGAAATCTATATTCCCGAATGTTGAAATTGCTCTCTAGTTCATGTGCATGATGTTGACCAACGGAACAGGAGAACGTTCTTGTTCAAGACTGAAACTTATAACAGATCTGCTTCGTACCACAATGACACAGCATCGTTTGAGCTGTCTTTTCCCTCGTGGTAATTGACATTCTGAAGACCATTGACTTCAAGCCATTAATAAAGCAATTCTCTGAAAAGAAATGTCCCAAATGCTTGTACTCCTAAGTACTAATGGAGTCGGGCCCAGGGGCCCTAACACACTGGCTTGCCCAGGGCCCATAATGCCCTTAAGAGGGCCCCTGGATATCAGGGCCCCCCATGGGCCAGCAGGGAGAGTGTGTGTACATAAATATGCGAACAGTGTATAATAGAATATTGATAACTGGAGTATTGGCACACAGGTCCTTCCTTCACCTGTAACCAATCAGGGTGACGGAGCAGCGGTCCTGACAGCCCTGTGACGCCACCACTAACAACCTGGTGTCTCCAACAACCAGATGACTCGATCGTTTCTGGCGACATCATCGACAAGTATAGGTGGGCCACACTTGTCGTCGAGGTGGGCCACACTGGTCGTCGAGGTGGGCCACACTTGTCGTCGAGGTGGGCCACACCTGTCGTCGAGGTAGGCCACACCTGTCGTCGAGGTGGGTCACACTGCAACCGGACCTACCATCCCAAATCCTTATCCTGACCCCTTCCCAGTGCTATATAGTCGTAATGGCTTGGCGCATTCCCTTGATAGTCCCCCTTCCCTTACTCCCTTACTCCATTGCACTGCAATTTCCGTCGACGACATCTGGTGTTCCGGGACATGTCCCCCCCCCCACTCGCCTGTCGTCTGAGACGACTGCAACAATCCATTCAATATTGCAGAAGGATGGGAGTAGCGGCAACAGGTTACGTCCGAGCAAGTCGATACAGGCATCTAGCCACCTTTTTAAGATATTGAAAAGAATAGACAAGGATAGACTCCTTGACGGTCGAGGGTCCCTCTCAATTGCTAACAACACAGGATTTTGATAAGGATGACATACTTAAAAGGTCAGATGTAACACAAATAAGGAGCAACGGATTCAAGTTCAACAAGCCACAATGTAGGACTGAGAACAGTAGATGATTCTTCAACCACAGTGTTAGAATCTCATGGAACCGCCTACCCGTCGAAGCTCTACATACCATACCTTCTTATCTTGAGGTTATCTTGAGATGATTTCGGGGCTTTAGTGTCCCCGCGGCCCGGTCCTCGACCAGGCCTCCACCCCCAGGAAGCAGCCTGTGACAGCTGACTAACACCCAGGTACCTATTTTACTGCTAGGTAACAGGGGCATAGGGTGAAACAAACTTTCACTCTATGATCACCCTTTCATAGGATCACAAGTCCTGCGTGCTGTCCGCTCGGCCGACCGGCTCCCTACTGGTTCTACCTGGAGTATAATCAACCTTGTACACAAGCTCTTGAACCCGATCAAGTGATGAGTTAGCCATTGGGGTTCCTCATATTATTCAGATCATCAATTAATACGACAATTCATTGATTACCATCGTGGTTTTTGAAGATTATCAAAACAACATTTTAGTGGAGAAATTTTTAACCAGAGCTTTTTTGAGCATTAGAGTAGCTTTTTTGAGCACTGGAGTAACTTTTTTGAGCACTGGAGTAACTATTTGAGCACTGGAGTAACTTTTTTGAGCATTAGAGTAACTTTTTTGAGCACTGGAGTAACTATTTTGAGCACTGGAGTAACTATTTTGAGCACTGGAGTAACTATTTTGAGCACTGGAGTAACTATTTTGAGCACTGGAGTAACTATTTTGAGCACTGGAGTAACTTTTTTGAGCGTTGTAGTAACTTTTCTGACCGCCTGAGCTCTGCCGACAATCTGATCTCAGTGACCACTTGACTGTCATGCGAGAAGGAACAGTTTCCTTGATCACTTAGTAAATATAATGACAGGAGTGAATCACAAGAAAATGAATTAGAGCAATGAGAGGGGGGATTCGAACCAGCGACCAAGGTATTCCCAGCACCACCCCTGCACCACCACATAATATAAGCTATACAACCTGTGGATTCCATTTAATCCACAGAATCCTTAAGTGTGGATATAGGATCGCGTTTAAGTGCTGGTGATTGTATAAGGTTTTCGAGCTGGTAAAATGTCGAATTTAATCGTATCTGATTGCGTAAGGCATTGATTGGATGATTAGGTGTGTGTAGATTGGTTACAGAAGAGGCTGATGCATCAGTGGAGGAAATTGTGATTAATGATGTTCACTGATTTAGGGGTAACTGTGAGCCAATTCTTGATTAGCACTGGAAATATGTTCTTGAATCCCTGTTCGCGCAGAGGTAGACGGTTCAGGATTGGATTCAGATTCTGTATAAAACAACTTTTGTAGATAAAATCTTCGGGATTTCAATTTGGAGTGAAATTTTTTGGTCTAAGTTATCGCTTATTTTATAAATAAATATTGCCATTCATAAATTCTTGGCCATTTCAATGATGCATTTAGTTTTGCCATGCAGTTAATGGCGTTGCAAGTGGCTGGTGTGATAATCCAACCCGTCCTCGCAAATTCGTATAGTCAATATTGACTTATTAAATACGTGCATAGGTGACATACTTAACATAATAGTTTCCCTTGAAAAGCTTCATAGAAAACACCGACCTTACCTAACCTTGTTAGTATGTTAAGCATCTTATTGCTTCGTAATTACAATTATTACTTAACCTATACCTATAATAGGTATATCAAAATATATATATATCAAAACAGCTGCTGCTCTTACTCTCACTCCCTATGGATGGTAGAGCGACGGTCTCGCTTCATGCAGGTCGGCGTTCAATCCCCGACCGTCCATAAGCGCTTGGGTACCATTCCTTTCCCCCCGTCCCATCCCAAATCTTTATCCTGATCCCTTCCCAGTGCTATATAGTCGTAATGGCTTGGCACTTTCCCCCTGATAGTTCCCTCTCACACCCTATGGGTCGTTTTCAAGGAAACTGCACCTCTGAAACTGTCATTTCAGAACACCTTTCTTGTTGAACTAATGGGATTTGATTCACTAATGGAAACAAATGCTCGAATATTCAACAGATTATTGGTTTTATTGATTATATGTAGTTCATTACATCACTTACGATGTTCACAGTGTTATTATCCATTGTTCAGTAAAAATAAAATTGCACTTGGCTCATTGGTCGAATTTTTTAGCTCGCAGCCAATCACACTTAAGCACAATGTCAACAAATATCACGTGACCTGATGACGGAAGTGACGTCAGCAGCCCGGCTCGGCGCCATCTTCCGCCATAAAATGATTAACATGTAAACAGACAGCAATCAATACAATGTTATAACCACTCACAGCACGCGTGAAATCAACTATAGTCTCTACCATTGTTTGGGTTAGAAAAGCTTGGCAAATGACTCTCACGAGGGCAGTATATAGAGTTACGAAGATCGCATCTTAAGATGTGTTCGAAAGCCTCCATGAGATGTGTGTGTACGAAATGACACTCCTCTTTCGACTCATTATTTTTCCCAGGATTGCCACGTTTGTTTAGACATTTAGTCGTGGTTCAGCTCTAAACTCTAAGTCATTTCTTGAAGCAAACATTTGTTTTTGCAATTCTAGAGTTGCTCTTTGAGTTGCTGGAGTGAGGAATTCAGTGTTAGGGGCTGAATTTAAATACTCTTGCTTGGTGTGTGTGTGTGTGTGTACGTACGTGCATGCGCGCGTGCGTGTGTGCGTGCGCGAATACGTGCATGAACTGGACATATTTTTTATTACTTAACGATAAAAACCATTTGGAACTTTTATTTTTTAAAAAGAAGTTGTCTTCATCTCCAAATTGCGCGCCAAACTTTCCGGAATTTTTTCATATGATGCCTTAACATCTTAGATTGGAAGGCAAGACAGGAGACACGGAGACAGGAGGCAGGACAGGGGACACTGAGACAGGACAGGGGACACTGAGACAGGAGGCAGGACAGGGGACACTGAGACAGGACAGGGGACACTGAGACAGGAGGCAGGACAGGGGACACTGAGACAGGAGGCAGGACAGGAGACACTGAGACAGGAGGCAGGACAGAGAACACGGAGACAGGAGGCAGGACAGGGGACACTGAGACAGGAGGCAGGACAGGGGACACTGAGACAGGAGGCAGGACAGGGGACACTGAGACAGGAGGCAGGACAGGGGACACTGAGACAGGAGGCAGGACAGGAGACACTGAGACAGGAGGCAGGACAGGAGACACTGAGACAGGAGGCAGGACAGGAGACACGGAGACAGGAGGCAGGACAGGGGACACTGAGACAGTAGGCAGGACAGGGGACACTGAGACAGTAGGCAGGACAGGGGACACTGAGACAGGAGGCAGGACAGGGGACACTGAGACAGGAGGCAGGACAGGGGACACTGAGACAGGAGGCAGGACAGGAGACACTGAGACAGGAGGCAGGACAGGAGACACGGAGACAGGAGGCAGGACAGGGGACACTGAGACAGGAGACAGGACAGGGGACACTGAGACAGGAGGCAGGACAGGGGACACTGAGACAGGAGGCAGGACAGGAGACACGGAGACAGGAGGCAGGACAGGGGACACTGAGACAGGAGGCAGGACAGGGGACACTGAGACAGGAGGCAGGACAGGGGACACTGAGACAGTAGGCAGGACAGGGGACACTGAGACAGGAGGCAGGACAGGGGACACTGAGACAGGAGGCAGGACAGGGGACACTGAGACAGGAGGCAGGACAGGGGACACTGAGACAGTAGGCAGGACAGGGGACACTGAGACAGTAGGCAGGACAGGGGACACTGAGACAGGAGGCAGGACAGGGGACACTGAGACAGGAGGCAGGACAGGGGACACTGAGACAGTAGGCAGGACAGGGGACACTGAGACAGTAGGCAGGACAGGGGACACTGAGACAGGAGGCAGGACAGGGGACACTGAGACAGGAGGCAGGACAGGGGACACTGAGACAGGAGGCAGGACAGGGGACACTGAGACAGGAGGCAGGACAGGGGACACTGAGACAGGAGGCAGGACAGGGGACACTGAGACAGGAGGCAGGACAAGAAACAGACAGATTAAAGGAAGTCTCATTATATTGTCCCTAGAGCTGCTTGACATCAGAGACTGGACCACACTGGACCACACTGGACCACACTGGACCATACTGGACCACACTGGACCACACTGGACCACACTGGACCACACACTGGACCACACTGGACCACACTGGACCACACTGGACCACACTGGACCACACTGGACCACACTGGACCACACACTGGACCACACTGGACCACACTGGACCACACTGGACCACACTGGACCACACACTGGACCACACATTGACCCCTGTGCACGGTGCTCAACTTATCCTCTCTTTGCAACCCTCCCAAAGCACAGGACCGAGCCAAAGGTTGCAGCCTTGGCGATAGAGTGCTTCCCAGCCTTGCGAGTGGAGGAAGGTGCTTCCAGCCTCGGATAGAGGTGCTTCCAGCCTTGGATAGAGGTGCTTCCAGCCTAGGATAGAGGTGCTTCCAGCCCTGGATAGAGGTGCTTCCAGCCTAGGATAGAGGTGCTTCCAGCCTTGGATAGAGGTGCTTCCAGCCTTGGACAGAGGTGCTTCCAGCCTTGGGTAGAGGTGCTTCCAGCCTTGGATAGAGGTGCTTCCAGCCTTGGATAGAGGTGCTTCCAGCCCTGGATAGAGGTGCTTCCAGCCTAGGATAGAGGTGCTTCCAGCCTTGGGTAGAGGTGCTTCCAGCCTTGGACAGAGGTGCTTCCAGCCTTGGACAGAGGTGCTTCCAGCCTTGGACAGAGGTGCTTCCAGCCTTGGACAGAGGTGCTTCCAGCCTTGGAGAGAGGTGCTTCCAGCCTTGGATAGAGGTGCTTCCAACCTTGGATAGAGGTGCTTCCAACCTTGGATAGAGGTGCTTCCAACCTTGGATAGAGGTGCTTCCAACCTTGGATAGAGGTGCTTCCAACCTTGGATAGAGGTGCTTCCAACCTTGGATAGAGGTGCTTCCAACCTTGGATAGAGGTGCTTCCAACCTTGGATAGAGGTGCTTCCAACCTTGGATAGAGGTGCTTCCAACCTTGGATAGAGGTGCTTCCAACCTTGGATAGAGGTGCTTCCAACCTTGGATAGAGGTGCTTCCAACCTTGGATAGAGGTGCTTCCAACCTTGGATAGAGGTGCTTCCAACCTTGGATAGAGGTGCTTCCAACCTTGGATAGAGGTGCTTCCAACCTTGGATAGAGGTGCTTCCAACCTTGGATAGAGGTGCTTCCAACCTTGGATAGAGGTGCTTCCAACCTTGGATAGAGGTGCTTCCAACCTTGGATAGAGGTGCTTCCAGGCTTGGATAGAGGTGCTTCCAACCTTGGATAGAGGTGCTTCCAGCCCTGGATAGAGGTGCTTCCAGCCTTGGATAGAGGTGCTTCCAACCTTGGATAGAGGTGCTTCCAACCTTGGATAGAGGTGCTTCCAACCTTGGATAGAGGTGCTTCCAACCTTGGATAGAGGTGCTTCCAGCCCTGGATAGAGGTGCTTCCAGCCTTGGATAGAGGTGCGCTTGCCGAGCTCCTGGGATAGTGGTGCTTCTCCACCCAGCCTTGGATAGCACGGTGCTTCCAGCCTTAGGACTAGCAGGTGCTCTTCCAAGCTTGGATCAGAGGCGGAGGCTTTCTCTTCTTTGTGGATAGATGGGGGGGTATATCTGGCTGTGACCTGGGTGTCTATCTGTATGCTATTGTCTCTCATCTCTCCCGTCCCCTCCTCACTCCCTTCCTCCCTGTTCCGTCTGCCCTCCCGGCTCTCCTCCCATTCTCTATCCCGGGCATTGAGTTCACGTTATAAACGGTGAATCACGTTACTCTGCCACTTAGTTGTAAGGCCATGCATGCCTGCTTACGTTTGCAAGCCACTCATCTACTGCACGCCTTTATTCACACCAGACAGATGGATATATGTATGTTACTGCAAGGCCAGAAAATGATATTCGGCTATTATGAATAGCCAGAATATAAATATATCGTCAACATGGACCACTACCACATAGCCAGTCGTGTTGATAATCGTCTCGGGTCGTGTGCAACTGCACACTTTCAACTTTCAGTCTGTCTTGCACAAAATTGTTTTTCTTAGCGTTGACACTGAGCGCAAGAAGCGGGTGTTCAAGATATGTTCCTTAGCCAAAGTGAGTTTCTGTTCAACAC
>WNGS01064031.1:5079-22226 GCA_020271785.1 Procambarus virginalis
CTATAACTATGGTGTGCCTGGGTACTACCAAATCATACCGTCCTCTAACTCAAAAGATGCTATGAGGATAATCCAACACTGGCCCACGACATCACTCCGGTACCCCTACTCAATCTATGCAATGGTAGAATAAGTCACTGCACATCGCTCATGGTATCATAAGATATATAAACGCTGAACTGTAATGCCAAATCTTGAACTCAAAAGCTTCATTTCTGTGGTTGATCAGAACCCATGAAGGCACCCACACCAGAAATAAATACAGTTTGATATTCCAAGAGTGCGAAATTAAACTAGAAATTTAATTAAACTAGAAATGCTCTACAAAATCAAGGACCCAGAATGTGGAATGACCTCCCCTACCATGTTTAAAGACTGTACCTCTCTAAACCCGTTTAAAGAATAGAACTAAGCACTACCTAATTAATTCACTGTAACCTACCTTAACCCCTCTATTGTTTCAATCCCATGTCTGTTCTTATTTTAAATCACATCTGTTTGTCAAGGCCTTTTTCATTTGTGCTGCTTTTTCAGTTCTGTTCCCCGCCCTGTTTTTTTATTTATCTTTATTTGTATTTTATTCTCAACACATTTTATGCTCTATGCCTCATTAATAGTACGTTCATAGATATTAATGTTCTTGCCTGCCCGAAAGGCAATTTGCCGTAATAGTTGGCTCTTAGGCAATTGGCTGTACTAGCTATCTACCTATAATTTCGATCCATTATATGTACCCTCACTTGATAGTATAGTACCCCTTACCTGAATAATAAACATATAGCTGGCCCCCTGCTGGTAGGGGGTGCAGGCGCCGGTCTCCCACAGTGTCCCGCTGCTCCGCAGCTAATTCTATAGCCCAAGTCGTGGCCCTCCAGTTAAGTGGTTATGTGGGCCTATCACTTGATGTGAACTAGTTTCTTTAGGTTAAAGTTTATATAATTGTTTTGAACTAGTTTCTATCAGTTAAGTTTATATATTGATCTGAATCCTAGGTTATATATTAATAAAGTTCACATAATTGATTGAAACTAGTTATGATAATTACGACGTATATAATGGATTGAACTAGTTATATAACTTGCTTGAACTAGTATATAAATTAAGTTGTATAATTCACTATAAGACATTAGGTTTCCGCAGAATGTTTACCATGTGTTTACTCACGCAACGTGGGTTTGTGAGAATACTCTGAATAGGACAGTAATTACATATCTTGTAAAGGCCACTAACGCCTACGCGCAAAGCGTTTCGGGCAGATGCCTTATTCTAACATATAATTTTAAGTCGGTAATTTCTATCATAATTGATAATATGATACAATACATACAAGAGAAAAGAGATGAGAGAGCTTTGTTAAGATATTAAAGCACATTGTTATATTAACAGCTCTAATGATTACATTGACAGCTTGATTGGTAATTAAAAAGATTAATAGACACATCATACAAGCAGATTGTCAGCACATATACAGACAGCAATAGAACACAATGGGTAAAAGAAGTTCAGATTGGGTACATCAAAGTTTGGGAGGACTGGTAAATAGATACAGATAAACAGATTAATAATATAAACAGCAATTAAATAATAATAAACGATAAGTATAATAAGTTATTATTAATAATAATCAACAGCAAATAACACACAATACAGCAATAGCACACACATATCAAGGAAGACACGCAATGATCACAATGTAAAGGATGTTCAAATTGGGACACATGAAGGTTGCGAGGAGATTGGGTAGAATCAGTAGATACAGTGTCAATTTTAACGGAAAAGGTAAAAACTATGAACATGAAATTAGGTACTTTTTAGTATGATTTTGAATGATGGTAAAGATGGACAGCTTTTCAATTACATAGGGAGTTGAGTCCATAAACTGGGTCCCCTTTATTGGCATAGAGTGTTACACAGATTAAGTTTAATCCTGGGATATCAAAGAGATATTTATTCTGGTGTGGTGATAATGGGTCCGTATTACGATTGTCCAGAAAGAGTTTCAGAGCAGGGATTTGCATTAATAAGCACAAGGTTTTGTACAATGTAGTTGACACAGAGACTTTACTGGATGGAGATTAATGTTTAGCATGTTAAGGGAGTTTAAACAAATGGGGGCTGAGTGTTGTCTGAAACAATGTTATTATTCTGATAGCAGTTTTTCTGGTGATGATAGACTTGAGATGGTTTGCAGTTGTGACCCGATGCACAGATACCATAGTTGAGATAGGGATAGATTAGTGCATAATTTAGAGAGATGAGAACAGAGTTAGGGTACATAATATTTGATTTTGAGAGTATACCAATGTTTTAGACACTTTCTTAGTATGTGTTGTATGTGGGTACTGAGTGAGTCTCTTGTCTAGGATAAGGCCAAGATTTTCCATCATTTTTATTGCTAATGTTACATTGTTATCTGAACTGCTGAATTGCTTTGAGATTTAATAAGATGTAGTAGGTCTTTTCTATGTTTAAGTGTTAGTTTGTTGGTTGACACCTAAGTGGCTTTTTTTAGTTCATTATTAACAACATTATTTAGGTATGGGGTTGGGGTGAGGTAGATTAGGGTAGTATCATCAAGCAAACAAAATAGGTTCAGAATGTTTAGAACATATTGGCAGATCATTAGGTTATAAGAAATAGAAGAGGTCACAAGATACTGCCCTGTGGCACTCCAACGGTTATTGGTAGAGTGGGAGAGGTTATATATTGATGGCTACACATTGGTGTCTATCACTAAGATAATTGCGATATGTCCAGTGCATGGCTCGGAATTCCATAATGATGGGGTTTACATAAGAGTTAATTGTGATTAACAGTATCAAAGGCCTTTCTCAGGTCAATGAAGAGTCCAATCGGAAACTCATTTTTGTCAAGGGCTGAGTAAATTATATCAAGGAGACTAATAATTGCATCGTTGGTACTCTTTTGGGAGCGGAAGCCAAACTGACAGGGGCTAAGAATGTCGAATTTTACGAGATAGGAGTAGAGCTGTTTGTAGATAATTTTTTTAATATTTTTGATAGAATGGGTAGGTTCGATATTGGTCTATAGTTATTTATGTCTGCCGGATTACCTCCTTTATGAACAGGCGTTACTCTTGCTTTTTTAAGGATATCAGGGAAGGTATGACACTCAAGGGATTTGTTGAACAGCAGAGCTATAGGTGGCGCAAGAGCATGGGAGGCACTCTTGTATACATGGATGGGATTTCACTGACGTTCCCAGCTTTGGTTTTTAGTATAGTAAAGTATAGTCTAAGTATAGACCAAGGAAATTTCTATGATTTTTATTGCTGATGTTGACATTGTCTATCTGAAGCTGAATTGCATTTGTTGATTTGCTTCCAAGTAAGATGTAGTAGGCATTTTCTATGTTTAGTGTTTGTTAGTTGACATCCATAAGTATAAGATAAGGATAAGATAAGATAAGGATAAGATAAAGATAGATGAGAGATAATAGAGTGTCATCAGGGCAGGGTGAGGTACATAATATCTGATCTTAGAAAAAATGCCAACAGTTTTAGAAACGTTTTTTTGCTCTATTTAAATGTGTCCCTGGAAATTCAGCTTGTTATCGATGAGGACACCAAGGAATTTATCATCAACTTTACTATTGATTTGTATATTGTTTATTCTTAAATTAATTTCATTTGAGGATTTATTGCCAAACAAATATAGAAAGTTTTGACAATGTTAATACTGAGTTTCTTAGCAGATAGCCAAAGATGGACTTTATTTAGTTCAGTATTCACAGTGACATTTAGAGCAAGAGGGTCAGGACTGGAGAAAATGAAAGTTGTGTCATCAGCAAATACGATTGGTTTGAGGTGTTGAGAGGCATTTGGAAGGTCATTAATGTAGATGAGAAAGAGGAGAGGGCCAAGTATGCTGCCCTGTGGAACACCGATGTTTATAGGTAGTGTCGGAGAAATTTAATTATTCACAGAAACATACTGGAGCCTGTCAGTAAGGTACGACTGAAGGTATACAGGGAGTGACCTCTGACTCCATAATGATGTAATTTAAGAAGAAGGTTTTGGTGGTTGACAGTGTCAAAAGCCTTACGTAGGTCCACAAATATCCCAACAGGGAACTCATTTTATCAAGAGCTGCATGTATCAAGTTAATCATACTAATAAATGCATCGTTAGTGCTTTTTTTGGGTCTGAAGCCATATTGACAGGAGCTTAGTATATTGTGTTTGGCTTGATAAGAGTAAAGCTGCTTGTAGATTAGTTTTCAAATATTTTTGACAAGTTTGGCAGAATTGATATACGTCTGAAGTTGTTGACATCAGTGAGATCGCCACATTTTTGGACTGGGGTTACTCTCGCTTTTTTTTAGAATATCTGGAAAAGTTTTTAGCTCAAGTGACTTGTTGTAGAGCAATACAATGACAGGGGCTGAAGATCTGGAGGCTTATTTTGTATCTTTTTTGTATGTGGAGTTGGTATCTCCGCAAGGGCACTAGACTTGGTCTTAAGAGAAAGGATTACCTCATTTACACCAGTGGAATTAGCGGGCGTTAGGTACAGAGACTGTGGGTAGTTACCTGTAAGATAGTCCTGAACATTAATCCTGGAAGAAGGAATATCATTAGCAAGGGATGACCCAATGGATGAGAAGAACCTATTGAATTCAATAGCAGTATCAATGGCTGAAAGCAGACCATCGTTATTGGATAGGATTATTGGTTTGTTTTTTATAATCTTTTTTGATCCCAATATTTGTGAAATTGTGCTCCATGTTTTCTTGATGTTGCCCTTTGTTTCAGTACATTTATCTTCGTAGTATTTAATTTTGGCTCTTCTAATTATTTTAGATAGTAGTGATGAGTAATTCTTTGAAAGTTCTTCGGAGACGATACCTAACCTATACTTCTTCTCAAGGTCATGTTTTTTATTAATAGATTTAAGTATCCCCTTTGTAAGCCAAGGATTGTTTAGCCTTTTAGTAGTGACTTGTTTCGTTAGCATAAGACAGTGGGTGTTATAAAGGCCGAGAGTTTTTTTAAGAAATGATTGCACTGCTAGGTTGATGTCCCCTATGGTACCTAATTCGGACTCCCAGTTGATATTAGCTGCAGCAGCTATAAAATTGCCTATAGACGTTTCATTGTGCAGCCTAAAGCTTATCTTCCTTGTATCTAGAGGTGGTTTGTGAATGTTGGTTAGGAGAAATGTGGGGTAATGGTCTGTACTACTAATACTACTGCAGTACTAATAATAATGGTCTGTACTACGTAATGGTCCACTACGAAGGTACACTCAGGTACACTGAGTGATAAAGTTTAAACTAGAGGACACAGGCAAAGCCGGTGTTCAAATGGAATAAAGGAGTAGGGAGTATATAAAAAATATTGCAAAAATAAGAAAAAGAGACGATAACAAGATGACAAATTAAAAAATAAAATTAAAACCTTTCGAATGGAAACACAGAGCTATAGTACACATTGGTCGTTAGATGAGACTAAAATTTGTATTCTGGTTATTCAGCTGTTATCCCATAGTCATTCTGCCCGAAACGCTTTGCGTAATAGTGGCTTTAGGCATTGTATGTACTAACTCTATCTATAAATCTATCAACTTTTGTAAAACCTCTTGTATGTATGTACTTTACCTGCATAAACATTTATTTATTTATTATTATTATTAAAGAGAAGTACCACCACCTATTTGTACAGGACGACAGTTGTGAATAGCTGAGTAGTTAGGTATGTTGAAGAGTTGAGTAGTATCCTCTTTTAACCACGTTTAGTAAACACAATAAAAGAGAATTTGTTGTCAACTGTTTGCATCAGGGCATTAACATCATCAAAGTGTTTGCTTAGAGATCTTACAATCAAGTTAATTACAGAAACATTGTGATTACATGTTAAAACATTGTTTACATCATGTGCTGTATAATACCTGCAATTTGATCATTAAAGTGATGATTGCCATAGATACTAGATAAGAGGTTTAGGTCTGGGTCAATACTAGTTAGCATAAGAGGACTGTTTGACAGAAAAAAGCAAAGAAGACAATTATAAAAAGATCTAGATATAAAATATATATATATAACTATACACAAAATGAGGTAGGTTGCTTAAAGGTACTTTCAATAGATGACCAATGCAAATCAAAAAACAATTATTAATTCTATCAAACAAAAACTTGCTATATTATAATTTCCATATAGTTAATTGCTTAAGTTACACTAATACGAAATGAGGTAGATTAGCTAGAGGTACACTCAGGTACACTGAGTGATAAAGTTTAAACTAGAGGACACAGGCAAAGCCAATGTTCAAATGGAATAAAGGAGTATGGAGTATATAAAAATATTGCAAAAATAAGAAAAAAGAGACAATAAGAAGATGACAATTTAAAAAAATAAAATTAAAACCTTTCGAATGGAAAGACAGAGTTATAGTACACATTGGTCGTTAGATGAGACTATAATTTGCATTCTGGTTATTCAGCTGTTATCCCACAGTCATTCAGGAAAGAATTGAGGTGAGCTTCATTGGTTATATTATATAGGTTTTTCCAGCGTCAGACTTCCTAGCTATAATTTTACCATCTCGCACAAAACAATGTTTAATTGCAGGAGAATTTTTGCGGAATCCACTCAGTTTAAGTAAGAGATTTTGTCTGAACCTGGTCAGACATTCATTCACATAAACAGTAGATTTACTATAGACTACAGAACTGATAATGTCTGACTTGCGGGAGCAGCTATTTAATTTCACGCGAATTTTCCTGTTATTTGTAACAGATGATTTGATACCCACTCTATAAGCTGATTTCATGTCACTTTTTTGGATTGAATAACTTGTCTTATCCTGCAATTCCTGGATCACGATGGCAGCACAGTCTTCTCCGTCATGCCAAATGCGAACCCATGTCTTGCTATTTTCAAACAATACTGTTTGTTGATCAACTTGTATTACTGCTGTTTTCCACCAAGTTCCTCGCAGCCTTTTTTTCCTGTTGCAATTCAATTTACTTTAATCTCAATTCATATTAAGTTTCAGTCTGAGTGTTTTTTTTTCCAACACCTTGCCCGAAATGCTGTGCGTATTAGTTGCTTTAGACATTGTATGTACTAGGTCTATCAATAAATGCAACATTATGTTTGTAACTCATCTTGTATGTATTGTCGGGGTTTCACGGTGTTCTCGTTAGAGACGGGTTAAAGCAACAGTAGACTGGATCCCCTTTCCAGGTGGTTGCTCCAACAATAACCCTTACTCACCGTCGTTCGGCGGGTCTTCCCTCGATCCTCTAGGCTCCACTGCTGGCCTCGGAGAGTACCCCAGTCGATCTCACAACCGGCCTTTAGATTGTAAGATGAGTGAGGGCACAGATCGTTCCCTCAATCTGTGGCCCGCCCCGACACCGAACTCTTACACAGCCTTCAAGGTCGCCAACTGGTTTTTTTAGATGTCCAGTAACACTGCAGTGGTCAGGTGTAATTGTGGCAAGAGCAAATTCCAATAATATGGTATCAGGCAGGTCACTCAGCTTTACTTCGTTACACGGTCACAAGATAAATGGAGGGGATGATATCAAACACCAAAGAGTTTTGGTATTTTACTTAAAAGACAACGAGAAATATATATGCATCAATGTATCAGGAATAATATATGACAATTGCTCATTCATAGCATAATAATCTGAAGCGCACCGATATGGTAACATCGGCACGTGTCACCTGTCAGAATGTCAGCTGACCGGGCCCCTCGCGATCGTGGGAACAGACTAGTACTTGTTTTATAATTCTGTCACGATCCCCGTTTATTTAACTTTTTCCAAAACACTATTCAACATTCACATGGCTTACTTATGATTTCACTGGCCTCACGATCAACATCTTATTCACAATACTCTCACAGTGGCTTTTCACCGTACCAAAAGATTACTCTATTCTTAATAATATTTACTGTGAATGCACTCACTTGATCACTGAACTTTTCTTTATATCTATACTTTCTCTCACAGAGATATCACTGGCAATCACTTCACGTATATGATATTATTCAGTACACAGGAATGTCATATATAAATCAGTAATCAAATTTCCGGCATATATATATATATACATCATGAAGATCAATACACAGGCATTTATATTAATAGATTATAGAGATCAACACACGGGCACTTATATCAATAGATTATAGAGATCAATCCACAGGCATTTATATCAATAGATTATAGAGATCAATCCACAGGCATTTATATCAATAGATTATAGAGATCAACACACCAATATCTGGTTTACTACCAATATATATATAATAATAATACTCACTGGAGATTAATAATAGTCACAGTAAATTCTCTGATGAATCTTGGTGCTTGCACACACCCACACATAGATATATATGTAAACTGATACTGTGAGCGCTCTGGGCAGGCTCACCGCACACTGTGCTCTCTGTGACTTAAACTCAAGTGAGACTTGCTCACGACATATAAAATATCCTGACAAGAATATATTAGCTAACTAAAGGGGAAATGGGAGGGTAACTGTAAACACCTACTTCACCTATCCTAGGATGACAGTTGGGTTGTAGCTCCTGGTCCAGGCTCTCGCCTCGTTCACCATCCAGAAACACAAGCCCCACACCTTAGGATGTCGCGTCTCGCCGCTTCTGTACACAGCAGGTCCGTGCTCCTTCCTCTACAGTACGTCGCAGGGTTGAAGTCGGTCTCCTGGCCGTCAACTTTCCTCCCAACTACGGCAGCCAGCCTACGTCTCGGCGGTCGTCGTACGTTTCCCAATTAGTTCTTGTCACTGTACTCCCAGAGGAACTGCCTCTCACCACTACGAAGTCACTGTGAAGTTACCAGCCGTCCCAGACGAATGCTGCTTAAGCTCCACACGCACAGCACCCGACTTCAGAGCACTTGAAGCTCACTTCACTGTCAATTCCCTCGTCGTCTAGATATATCGCTAGGTATTTGGGAAGACTTCTCGACGTGCTTGCATCCAACTGTTGACTCGTAGGGTTCCACGAAGGTGGGGTTACTGTCAAACTTGACAGGATCGTCGATCACACGTTCAACCTGGTTGACAAGGCTGTCAACCTGGTTCACTCACGGTGGGTGGCCTGGCCACTAAGCTGTCTCTTATACTGGTGAACCGCCAATGACGACACACGTCGATGCCCGGCCCACTTCTTGCAACGCACCTGTCCCCTGAGCACTTGTTGCTCAATATTCTGTCAATTCCTTATCTGAGCCACTTCTGGGTTGCAGGAAGACCTCACAGAGTGCGTGCCAACAACTAGAGACGCTTAAATCCACCGGAGTTCGGTAAATCCGTCACTCTGACAGGATGACCGATCGCGCGTCCTACCTCTCGGACGTGTCGTGAAAGACTGATATCGCCTCGGCGCCAACACGGCCGGACTCCCCATGCCTATGTGACGTCACTTTTCCCAAAGTTGGTTTTCATTGGCTCCCAGTGCCACGTCGCTGACGGTGACCAATCTGGCGCCACTGACGTCACACAGTTTTGGCGGGAGAACAGACTCGCCCGCGCCATATTGGCTCCCTAAAGGGCCTATCCCACAGGCCAAAATGTTCTATTTTTGCAAATTTCTCGGCTCATCGAGAATACTGTTCTCTCCCACATATGTTCAATTGATGCCTGCAATGTAGAGAACGCTCGGGAATAGTGGACATGACTCTTACAGCAGGCGTGGGAGAATCAGAAGGGGGGACACCGTCACAGTATGTATGTATGTACGTACTTTTACTTGAATAAGCATTTGATTTAATTTGATTTGAATAGCGTTATTTTGTAGGGCCACTATTTTTGTACGAGTTACCCATCGCCAAAGATTCTTTTTTTCTTAGATTTTGTTATAGAAAAAACGGGGCAGCAAAAATCTTTAACCTGCTCCCCGGCCGTGCACCTAGCGACTATCACACAAAACTATATATTTAGTTGAAAACAAAATTAAAATATTAATATCTTTATACATTCATTATAAGTTTTACAAAGTAACAAAGTTAATTAATCTTATTAAAATTTAATAAATATTCTATGAAATTTGACATAATCACTTAGGGTATTATATAATAAATTAATAAATTTATATATATATATTCTATCTTCACGTGCTAACAAACTAAAGCTTCAAAGAATACAGAATAGAGCATTAAGATGGGTACTCAACACCCGATGGCAAGAGTTTATTACCAGTCAAAGTCTCCATGAAAGTACGAACATTCCTGCTCTAAATGTACACTGGAAAACTTTATCAGACAGACAAATTGATAGACTACTCACTTTTCATGAACAACATATTGATTTTCTCCTACACACTCTCAGACGACCACGACACACTCATGACCTCTTCTCTACCATCCATGATCCTCCTCCTATCTCTATATTTCGATAAACTTTAGATCTCAACACCCAGCATCCACCATCATATGTATTCAGCTCTCAACAACCAGCACAAACCATCCGTAAAAGTTCAGCCCTGACGCTCTTGAGCCAATCACTGAGATGTTGTGAGTTTTGTGATGTCCCTGTTGTTGTCGCTAAAATCACCCGACTGAGTCCCTGCCTCGAACGCCGCATCCAAAAGACACGCAGCTGGGTTTAGCCCTGGCACTTTTTCTCCTACAAATCTTCTTCCTCTCACCCCCCTTATCTTCTTCTGTCCCCACTTCAATGCTCGCCCCAAGGGCATCTTCTCCTGTATTATTCTGATTCTGATTCTGATATATATATTCTGCAATGTTCAGTACTTATAAAGTACATACAAGGGTTATATGAAGATAGATGGATAATTTTTAAATACGAAACACTCGTATTATATTCTTAATAAAGACAGACATCTAATAAAGAGATAGAAAAGTTGTCATGTAGGAATACATTTTTTTATTTTTTATTAACGAACTTATGTATACACAGCAATTAAGCTCTTTTAAGAAGACAATTACTAACTTTAAACCAGCAGAAACCACTAGGAAACATGAAGAAATGTTACAAAAGTTTGAGAACCATCTCAACACCCTACAACACCAACGCACTGTTACCCAAGACGATTCAGACAAACATGTTAACAGAAAAATTCGTGTTAAATTAGATAGCTGCTCCCGCAAGTCAGACCTTATCAGAACTGCTGTAGTTAGTAAACCCACTGTTTATGTGAATGAATGTCTGACCAGGTTCAGACAAAATCTTTTATTTAAACTGCGTGAAATCTGTAAAAATTTCATGGCAATTAAAACGTTGTTTTGTGCGAGATGGTAAAATTATAGCTAGGAAGACTGACTCTGGAAAAACTTATATATAACTGCCCGAAACGCTGCGCGTACTAGCGGCTTTACAAGATTGTAAATACTATGCTATGTATTCTCTCAAACCCAATGTACCTTCTTGTATATAAATAAATAAATAAATAAATCACTGAGGCACACCTCAGTTATTTCATGGATGACTGTGGGATAACAACTGAACAACCAGAATATAAATTATAGTCTCATATAAGTACCAAAGTGTACTATAGCTCTGTCTTCCCTTTCAAAAGGTTTTTAAATTTGTCATCTTTGTTATTGTCTTTTTTTCTTGTTTTTTACTCTAATTATTTAACATATACTCCATACTTCCTTGTTTTATTGTACACTGGCTTTGCCTAACTCCTCTAGTATAAACTTTATCTCTCAGTGTACCTGAATATATCTTTAAAGTAATGTACCTCATTTTTGTTTTAGTGTAACTTTAGTAATTAACTATAGTAAAGAAAACTTTATTCAGGAAAGTACATACATAGTTGATTTACAAGCATAATGTTGGATATATAGATAGAGGTAGTACATACAATACCTAAAGCCACTATTACGCATAGCGTTTCGGGCAAGGTGAGGTGGGGAAAAAACACTTAGACTAAAACTTAATAGTAATTGAGCTTAAAGTATAAGTTGCATTAAAAAAAATAAATAAAGGGGGCGGGACATGGTAGAAAATAGCCAATATACAAGTTGGTCAACAAACAGCATTCTTTAAAAAAAAGAGTAAGACATGGGTTGATATTTAGGGGTAAGGTAGATTACATGGAGTTAATTAGGTAGTACTTAGTTTTAGGGTAAGGAAGTTTACATTGCGTTAATTAGGTAGTACTTAGTAAATTGGTTGAGAGAGATACAGCCTTTGACATGATTGGGAAGGTCTGGTTGATACCTGTTTAATACCTGATTGATGGGGTTCTGGGAGTTCTTCTACTCCCCAAGCCTGGTCCGAGGCCAGACTTGACTTGTGAGTTTGGTCCACCAGGCTGTTGCTTAGAGCGGCCCGCAGGCCCACATACCCACCACAGCCCGGTTGGTCCGTCACTCCTGGTGAGGACGGTATCACCTATGATATTCTAAGACTCCTAGATCGTGTACCCGGTAACCCATTATTAGAATTGTTTAATGCCAGTTATGTCACTGGGCAGTTGCCAGTATCATGGACCACCAGTCTTACGGTACCTGTACCAAAGCCTGGCCAACCTGATGCTTTCCGTCCCATCTCACTGACCAGTTGCATGTGCAAAACCTTTGAGAGAATGGTGCTTAATAGATTATTGTATAGAGTTAAAGAGCACATGTCACCTGATATCAATGGTTTCACACATGGTAAAAGTGTACACAACTGTATCACAACCTTTCTCACTGTTCATGGAGATAAAAGGCACAAGTACACAACATTTCTTGATTTAAAAAATGCCTTTGATATTGCTAATAGGGAAGTGATTATGTACGAATTAGCGAGAATGGATATATAGGGGGACATTTATTACAATGGATACGAGGCTATCTTACTAACCGGAAGTCCTCTGCACTGTTCCAAGGCTACAAGAGTGAAACTAAAGTAATGCAACTAGGCACCCCACAAGGAGGAGTACTCAGTCCTACCTTGTTTAATGTTCTAATTAATGCTTTACTAAAATCAATTCCAGCTAGTCCGGCAAGCATCACTATCAGCTATGCAGATGACATCCTTGTACATACTAAAACCCACCGTGAAATGCAAACAGTCTTAAATTGTATACATACAGCTTGTGAGAGCCTTGGTCTTGTAATCAACGCTGCTAAAACTAAGGTATTTAACAGACAAATTGGCAACCGCAAAAGTGAACCACGAAAACTCAAGATAGATAATATACCAATAGACTATGTCTCTTCTTTCAAATGCCTTGGAGTCTATGTCCCTTGTACCTCAACTGCAGTCAATAAGTTACATCAACAATGTAGAGACAGACTCAAGGCTCTCAGAACTGTAGTGGGGTACAGCCCGAAATATGGTGTTAATATTAGAATAGCAAGAATGATGTATTTAGCGTATATAAGGTCTCTGATAGACTATCATGCACCAGCTTTGGTCCTGCAAAATGGCAAAAGTATTGATAGACTTGAAAAAATGCAAAATGAAGCACTCAGAATTATACTTGGCTGTCCAATAACTACCAAAGTTCTCAACATGCGGAAAGAATTAAATATACTTAGCATTAGAGATAGAATATTTGAAATTAATCTTATGATGGGACTAAAGCTTCTGCGTGATAACAAAAACAACATTGTGTCAGTTGCTCTGTTAGAACACATACGAAATGGAACTAGCGAGTCTAAGTGGATTCAAAGAACAGCCACTCATATTAAAATGATGGGACTGCATGATGTATATACAGATGAAAGAGTTCAGCACTTCCTTCCACCCTGGCAGATAGTACCTTTTGACATCCTGACCCCTGCATACCCCACCAAGAAACTAATCACAAACAACCCTCATGCTCAGCTTGCTGCTAAATTAAGCACCATAGAACACATTCACAATATACAAGCTGAAAACAACATTGCACAGACATATACACTGACGGATCACTCAATACAGCTACAGGGAGGGCAGGAAGTGCTGTTATTGCTCATCAGCCCGATGGCAGCACAATTGAAAGGAATATCCGAATTAGTAACTGGGCGTCCACTATGCAAGCCGAGTTGGTAGCGATACTGGTAGCACTCGAAATTATTGACAACACTGAAGTAGACAGCTTAATTATTTCTGACTCCCTTTCCTCACTACGAGCAATAAACAGTTTGCAATCAAGTAATAACGTGCTTGTCTTGGAAGCTAGACGTAGATATATAAGAATACTTAGCAAGAGGGTAAATATAAAAATGTTGTGGATTCCTTCTCACATTGGCCTGCAGGAACATGACAAAGTTGACGCCCTTGCTAAGGCTGCAGTAAATAAAGACAGTGTTGAACGGAATCTTGAGTTATCAAATAGGTCCCTTAAAAGTGTCATTAGACGAGAACTCCTGGATGGATTTGAAGAAAGTAGAACTGTGCAAACTGGAATTAGCAGGTCCATTGTTCATCACATTGAAATGTGTGAAGTAAAACATGTGTATGGGGCAAGTAACAAAGTCAGTAGACTAACAGATGTTGTCACAGCTCGTATAAGACTTGGCTACAAGTATCTCTGGCAGTTCGGCTTGTATAGGGATCTAGATGAAGTAAAGTGTAAAGTGTGTGGACAAAGACAGGGACACACACTAGAACACTATATCTTGGATTGTAGTAAAATTGAGCCATTTAGAGATAGATCTAAGCTCACTCTGTATGATATGGCAACCTATCTTATTACCATGGGAAAATTACCTGAAATACTTGCACTGTATCCACATTTCGCTTCCAGTAGATGAACGACATATGAGATTCAGAAACAAGTAGTGTATTTTGAAGACTAACAAGAAACAGAAGCTCCCCTATGACTCTGTAATGTCCCCATTGGTCAAACTATTATGTATTAGCGATAAGACCTACCATTAATGTATGATGACTTACTGTAAATATGTAGCTCTTGAAATAGCACTTTCTCTGTAACTAGCTGACATTGTAACTATAAGGTGTGAAGGATAGATGAAATGTTAATGTAATAATCTAAGATGAGGTCTGATAAAGACCTTTTGTGCCCTCTGTAATGCTTTTGCGCTACCGCTCACAGGATGAGTATGGGGTGCACAATAAACTAGCCGCCTTCGGCGGCAACAATCAATCAATCCTTGAAGGAAACAATCTAGTTTCCTCTTGAAGATGTCCACGGTTGTTCCTGTAATATTTCTGATGCTCGCTGGTAGGACGTTGAACAACCGTGGACCTCTGATGTTCATACAGTGTTCTCTGATTGTGCCCATGGCACCTCTGCTCTTCACTGGTTCTATTCTGCATTTTCTTCCATGTCGTTCACTCCAGTACGTTGTTATTTTACTGTGCAGATTTGGGACCTGTCCCTCCAGTATTTTCCATGTGTATATTATTTGGTATCTCTCTCGTCTCCTTTCTAGTGAGTACATTTGGAGAGCTTTGAGACGATCCCAATAATTTAGGTGCTTTATCTCGTCTATGCGTGCCGTATATGTTCTCTGTATTCCCTCTATTTCAGCAATCTCTCCTGCTCTGAAGGGGGAAGTGAGTACTGAGCAGTACTCAAGACGGGACAACACAAGTGATTTGAAGAGTACAACCATTGTGATGGGATCTCTGGACTTGAAGGTTCTCGTAATCCATCCTATCATTTTTCTGGCTGACGCAATACTTGCTTGGTTATGCTCCCTAAACGTTAGGTCGTCGGACATCATTATTCCCAAATCCTTGACATGCTGTTTTCCTACTATGGGCATATTCGATTGTGTTTTGCACCCTGTATTATGTTTAAGATCCTCATTTTTGCCGTATCTGAGTACCTGGAATTTATCACTGTTAAACATCATGTTATTTTCTGTTGCCCAATCGAAAACTTTGTTAATGTCTGTCTGTAGTTTTTCAATGTCTTCAGCAGAGGCATTTTCATGCTGATTTTTGTATCATCTGCAAAGGATGACACAAAGCTGTGACTTGTATGTTTGTCTCCATCTGATATGAGAATAAGGAACAGCAGTGGTGCAAGGACTGTACCTTGAGGTACAGAGCTTTTAACTTTGCTCAGACTCGATTTTACTTGATTGACTGTTACTCTGTGTTCTGTTCGACAGGAAATCGAGTATCCAGCGTCCTATTTTACCCGTTATACTCATTGACCTCATTTTGTGTGCAATCACTCCATGGTCACATTTGTCGAATGCCTTTGCAAAATCTGTGTATACGACATCTGCATTATGTTTTTCCTCTAATGCCTCAGTGATTTTGTCATAGTGGTCAAGTAGCTGTGAGAGGCATGATCTTCCTGCTCTAAATCCATGTTGGCCTGGATTGTGGAGGTCATTGGTTTCCATGAATCTAGTGACCTGACTCCTGATCACTCTCTCAAATACTTTTATTATGTCGGACGTTAGTGCAACTGGTCTATAATTCTTTGCCAATGCTTTGCTACCACCCTTGTGTAGAGGGGCAATGTCTGCTGCTTTAAGCGCATCTGGTATCTCCCCTGTGCCCAAGCTCTTCCTCCACACTATACTGAGTGCCTGTGCTACTGGCACTTTGCATTTCTTTATAAATATTGAATTCCATGAGTCTGGACCCGGGGCTGAGTGCATGGGCATATTGTCAATTTCTCTTTCAAAATCTGCAGCACGCTCGTGTGATATCAGTTATATTTACAGGTGTGTTGAGTATCATGTTTGATATCATTCAAAAGAATTGTCCGAATCTTCCACTTTCATGCTGAGTATCGGAGTGCTAAACATGTCCTCATACTGCTTTTTTAGGATTTCACTAATTTCTTTGTCATCCTCAGTGTATGAACCTTCACTAATACGAATAGGTCCAATACTGGCAGTGGTTTTCGCTTTTGATTTAGCATATGTGAAGAATATTTTGGGTTTTCTTTATTTCTTGAATTGCTTTTTGTTCTAGTTGCCTTTCTTCAGTCTGATAGGAATGCTTCAGTCTCTGTTCGATTTCTTCAATCTCCCTGTTTAAATTATTTCTTCTTTGTATGGAGAGTCGTGTCTGCTTAAGCATTTCCGTTAATTTCTTCCTCCTTTTGTAATGTCGTCTGCGTTCTCTTTCTACATTGGACCTCTTTCTGGCTTTCCTCAAAGGAACATGTTTCAGACAGACTCATATGCTTCAGAAGTCAGTTTTCTATTCCTTGTGTAGGATTTTTATTCTTAGAACATTTACCCCTTGAATGTTTGTAAGTTCCCTGTTTATTTT
>WNGS01064033.1:0-18166 GCA_020271785.1 Procambarus virginalis
AAATTCACATTCTTTCTCTCGAGCCTCAAGCTTAGCATATGCAACTGCGCTTCCAACTCTGCAGTCTCCATGGTTGTTGTGGTAAGACCTCACCTGGTGTTCGCGCGAGCGCTTGGTCATGGGTTCGTATCCTGACCGGGGAGGATTTACTGGGCGCAAATTCTTAACAGCAGCTCTGTTTAACTCAACAGTAAAATGAGTACTTGGTGTAACACGATTCTTTGCGGCGGGATCGTATTCCAGGGACCTGCCCGAAACGCTACGCGTATTGTGGTTGTACAAGAATGTAACAACTCTTGTATATATAAAAAAAAAAAAAAAAAAATCAAGACGCCTTAAAGCAATCTGTTCACGGTCTCCTCTCGTACCTCATCTAGAAATTCTTCTCCTAACTCACTATTTTCTACTAATGGATCACTATCACTCTCAAAATTTTGCCTTATTCATTTTATTGTTGACTGTTAATTTAACTTATTTACCTATTTTATTAGGCAGACTTTTTTAGGCTTGTAATTCCCTCATAGTCTGGGTTAGCCAACAACGACTAAACTTGATCCTCCATGGTTTGCTCAATTATCACAACTTAGCACTTAAACAACACTGAAAGTTTTTGCTTGGCCCTGGCACAAACTGAACACTACCTCAATTGCGAAGCATTGAGAAGTTTCACAGCAGCTCAGACTGAACAGAGATATGTACACAGGCTTGATTAGGTGTCACTAGATGATCACAGAGTACCTAGGAAGGCATTGGCTATTAATAATCTGCACTGTCAATTAGTACACTACATTACAAGGATTAAAAATTAATGCATCCGGACAGTAGCCCTCATTTTGTTACAGCCCTTGAAGCCTAGGTATGGTTCTTTTGCTTGCAGTGATAAAAAATTAGTAAATTCGGCCTTGCCATAAAGTTTTGTCTAGGGTTATGATAGAGTGAAACACTGCTTAATATGCAAAACATATACTGTGCTTAAGGGTAACAAGTCATATCAAACATAAAAAGGTAAAAATTATATGAAGCCAGAATTATCATTCAGCATGCAATAATATCATAAAATCACTTAATGAGCACATACAATCTCTTAAACACATGAATGAATAAATGGGGTAGCACAAAATAGTCTACCAGGAAATAACTAAGTGATAAGCAAAATAACAATATACACCGACTTAACTCAAATACATGTCTCCTCCCAGCCTTCTTACCCACTGACTGACTAGCTTCCCGCCAGCAAAGCAGGCGTCCTACCAAAAGATCAATTAACATCCACATGAACTCTTGTGAAAACTCTACTAACAAAATGTAGTACACAAGAACAATAATATCAGTAATCTTAAGGGTATGTAATACTGTTACTGTAACCACACAAGAATTAATTACAGTTAAGAGGAATTAATCAAAGGTTGAAATATAAACGCAAGCTTGACCACACATCCAGTGTGTGTCCAGTGTGCTTGGCCACACACTGGACACATCCAAATATGGTCATCCCGCCACGGAGAAGCCACACTCCCTCCAACAAGAATTAACTTGCACAAGCCAATAAAAAATAATGCATCTCAGGCACACTACAGCATGCTACAATATAAATCATACAATATTAACTGGAACACAAATGAATACCATACTAATAATAGTACCGAACAGGGAAAGTATTAATTCAATACATCGTTATCATGAATAATGGTAGAATCAAACATAGTTTCGTAACAGTTGACTGTATACAAAGTATATATATATACTAAACGCTTATTCTTTCAATTATTTTGTTTTGGTAAGTAGATAAAATAATATTACTGTTATATAATACTTACTAAAAAAAAGAAAACCAATAGAGATCATAGTTTCATATATATACTGAATGAATTTTATTTTCATCGAATGTGTGTGTGTGTGTGTGTGTGTGTGTGTGTGTGTGTGTGTGTGTGTGTGTGTGTGTGTGTGTGTGTGTGTGTGCTCACCTAGTTGTACTTGGGGTGATGGATTAAGCTTAGATTCATTGGTCCCGCTTCTTAACTGTCATTGAACTGTTTTCAGATTCCTGAGCCCGTTGGGCTCTATCATATCTACATTTAAAGCTGTATATGGAGTCTTACCTCATCACTCCCTAATGCATTCTGTCTGTTAGGTACTTGTCATTTTTATATTTTTCTCGACTCAATTGTAAGGGAGAAATACCCCAGATAAGAGATTTCATGAAATCTGAGGATTGAAAGGAATCGTGTTGTTGATCAATGTTTGGTGAATCTTTGGAAAACACTGCAATAGAAAATATATTTTCATTAAGATTAGACTTAGGGAAATAATGTACAATATAATGAGAGCCGAGAGATTTTAGATTGGCCTCTTTATCATTAATATAATTTGTACTTTTTTTTAGTTACTAACTGATGAGGATCCCAATTACTCTGCAGACCTTTACATTTAAGCTGAGAAGATGGTATCACTAATATTTGCTCTAAGAATAAAAAGAAAATGGAGGACCAACGATAAGCTACAACTAAACCATTAACAGGAAGACTAAAGATATTAATCACGTGGGGTGAATTAAAAACAGGTTGTATTTTAGGTTTTAGCATTGTAGTTGTGATCCAACCTGGATTGGTAACGATTTCAGAAAAAAACAGAGACCAAATTTGCAGTAACCCAGTTGCACGGTAAATCAGAAGTGAAAAATGAAAATGACACTGTACCTATCTTTTGCTTCTCGATATCATAGCCTAATAGCAAGAGAAGTTGACATAGTAGACATCTTCCTCCTACATAATCATTATGATTGGCGAGTGAATTATATACCTGCCTGCAGTATTTGAGGAAATTGGTAACTATTTGAAAAAAAACCTTGGTGTTGTATAGTGGGAGGTAGTAATAACCATCCTTATTATTGTCCAGGGTATTATTACACAAGACCAAATTTCATAGGAAAATGCATGTTAGTAAAAGCACATTCTTTTAAATAATTTGCTTCTTTTTGACATATAAACATTCCTTAAATTTTAAAGGATATATTTTTTGTAATAGTTTATGTAAAATCTAGGTCATTATTGGGAATCAAATAATGTTGCAGAGCGATGTAAATAAAAAATAACGCAAAATTAATTGTGGTTAATATAATTAAAAAAGGAGGGGATGACCATTTTGATTTGCCACAGCAATATGGGAAATGTGTGGGTAACGTAATCGTTAATTATAGAAATAATATTAATTACTTTGGGATTTTTGATTGATGAAGAAGACATTGATATTGTTAAGTCATATATTTTACATTATTATTATTATTATTATTATTATTATTATTATTACAAAATGTAAAACTTAGTAGAACTCCAGGTTGGAGTTCACCTTGCAGAAAAACCTTGTCAGAAAAAATATAATAAGACTCACGAGGGTTAGTGTGGTTAATTATTTTTCCAATTGGTTTATCTTTAATTTCTTCAATCTCATCCTCACTATTTTTTACCTTATGAGGGAAGCTTGTATAAGGCATTTCGGTCTTCTCAACAGCTTCACCGTACCCATGTATTTCACTGGTTTCTGGTACAGTAGCATCTTCATTGTCAGTAGAGTTTAGAGTCTGACCATGACAGATTCTTTACTTACTGAATCTGCGGTGGTTTGAAGCTTAGTAAGCTTAATCATCATCATCTGCATTTCAGAGATATGAGAAATTAATTTATCCGCCACCTCAGTGAGCCTTGAGGTAACATTGTAAGGTATTGACGCTATCTTGAGGCATCACTAGTAGTCAGCATCTTATTAACATTCATACGGGTAGTTAACTCATACTGTGGATATTTACCCATATATATTGAAGGTTTGGGTAGTTTACCTACCGTTTCTAGGTAATGAATGATTTAAAAAATGTCATCAACGTTTTCTTCATTCGTCTGCAGGGATGAGTTACGTTTCCTCAGTAAAATAACGAATCTCCCAGTTGGCCAGTTGTTACAACAGCGCCTCAACACTACTATTGTAGCTAAGAGATCTTTCCTTGACTAAAAAATCATAATAACACTTTTGAGCCTGGAAGCATGAAAACAATTCTTTCTGAAGAATAAAATGTAGTTGATCACTTCATTCGCCATCGTAGTCATGGACAATCATATAAGTATTAAGTAAACTATCTGAAATATAAATAATATGAAAAAATTAATAAATTAAAAATTATAAAATGGAATTTCAAGCACACCTTTTGTTTCAAGTGAGGAAAAAAAATCAAACTCACCAACTTAACTCTTCAATTGAAAAGAAGGATGAACTTAAGTCGAATACTTGAGAAGGGTTGGGTAACTGCCTGCTAACGGTGTCGCCATCTCTTTATATATCCTCTGGTCATTATGAGTGATAATTAGTTATCACTTTGATGGCGTCTCGGAACTGCATCCAATAAAATGCCCCTGCCTCTCACAAATTTTATACTTAGAAATTTTATTTCAACATATGCCTGCCAAGTTATCAAAATTTTAGGGATCAAACTACTACTTCTCATTTAATTCTCCATTCTCTCCAGTACTGACTGATAATTAAGAGAACGTCAAAATATAGAATATCACTCCCCTTTCATTAATTATATACACATAAGAAATTTGATTTCCACATATAGGCAATAGGGTTACAGAGGTTAATCATCACGATTCGATAATTAGGAAGTGCCACATTAGGTACAACTTCTCCAGTGTATATATAAAACTAAAACCTCAATTCTTTTTTTAATAAGCATATATAATAATAATAATAAATAAACATTATTATGGTGTATTATTTATTATTATTATTATAAGAGAGTTTATAGTTTTATATTTACTTGTTAAATCTTTTTTTCATCCAATGTGTGGTGTGTTTATATCTGTAAAGCTGAATAAGTACATAGTGACAGTGCTTGATTTTAAAAAGATTTCATTTGAACTTCCCGAACCTGTAGATGTTATTCCAATTTTGTGACAGTGAACTATGTAAGAATGCTCCATTGCTTATTTGAGGGGAGTTACAGAGTCAGTCTCTGAATATCTTAACTGCAGAACACATTTATGGTAAACTGACATCTATTTGCATGGTTAGAAAATAACTCTATATAGCTTTATTTGTTATAATTATTATTATTTATCCTTTCGCCATGATCTCAGAAAACTTTTCCCAAACTTATAGAGGGCTCTTACCGTTCATTCATATCATTACAGAAGTAATGTAGATTATACAATATAATAATAATAATACACAGAGAGTAATCACATTAATGTGATGTGTCAGTGAGAAAATAATGAATGGGTTATGGAAAAAAATTACTATTCCTTTTATATCCCGTGATATGTATATATGTAAAATTACAGCTAATCTTTATATTCCCCTGCTACTATCAACCTATCATTTGTAATGATATGGATGAACGATTAGAGCCAATGTGTGGTACATACGTGTTGGGAAAATTGATCAGAGATCATTAAACACATGGAAAAGGATGAATAATAATTAAAATAGAAAAATATTAAGTAATAATATAATATTCTTACTACAATATAAAGAAACTTTACTTCCTCTTATAGTGTCTTCCTCTTAACAAGTCATATGCGTTGTTAACCCTGGTTATTTTTCCTTAATTTTATATACAAATCGCTAGTTTTATGTACATTTGCAATGTTTTATATACCACAGTACAGTATATAAAATCCTCCGGACATTTTATCTCCCAGAGTACATAAAATGAAAATGACCCTATGGGAGGGCCAAAAAATGAGGGGAGTAAACTTTATTTAATATTTGGGAGATGTTTATATATAGCGACTATTTCATCTGATAAAGAACCCTCAAAAAGATAGAGTAGAAGGTATTGTTCATAACTCGAAACATGATCACATTCTTATACAATTCTCAGAGGGATTGATTCCCATCCTACTTTCTGGAAAAAAACTAAAAATAAACATATAAATAGAAGTACTATCTTCTATGTTGACATCGATATTACTTACTTCCCCAGTATTAGTACTTAAGACATATATCTTTACCAGTCTAATTACCTCCCCAATTTATATTGTAGTTATTTTTTCATATAAAACCTTGCTACTGATACCAAAATAAACGACGTAGCACGAAAACTGAGATGAGAAAATTAAAAAGTATACACATTCAAGTGCCAGTGTAGTGTGCATGTTGATGGGTGCTCGTTCACAGGTAAGGTTCAGTCGATTTTCGGGTTTGCTGTGGGTGGCACGCCAGGCTTTTTTCGGCCTTCCATGTATACATCCCTTTAGAAAATTCTATTGCAAACAATTTGATACCAAAATGAACGACGTAGCATGACAATTAAAATGAGAAAACTTAAAAGATTATACACATTTTAGTGTGGGTGGGCGCTCACGGGAAATACCAGTCTCACTCACCGTTGGGTTCGCTGAGGATCACCTCGTGGGCCACGCAAACGATCGAGTATTTTTAATTTTTTGAGAGACTCACGCATCCTCAAATTGAGAGATTCGCCATAGTCCGTGCTGCTTGGAACTTTTTGCTCTGCGTAGCTGAATCCAGTTTTTATCTTTTTGATGGGGCGTTCTCCTTCTCCTTGTCCTACTGTTTGTGGTTCTCCACCACCTCCTTCTCTTCCTTCCCCCCTCCCCGCTCGGCTCGTTGCTGCCGTGAGGGGGGCTTAGTGGGCGGCTGCCGGAGTGTAATGCTCCTTGGGACAGTCCTCTGTCCTTTTCTAGCCTTGTGCTCCTGCTGCCGTCATCTCCAATTATGCCTAGCACCTTTTCCTTTTCCTTCTGTTTACGACGACGACGACGATGATACAGGAGAAGAATGCCCATTGGGGCGAGCCTTGAAGTGGGGACAGCTGAAGAGAAGTCGGTGAGAGGAAATGCTGTAGTTGAAGAGAAAAAGTGCCAGGGCTAGACCCAGCTGCTTGTCCGAGTGTCGATGCTGTATCAATCCCATATCTGGCTAGGCTGGGAGACGGGTCTGGAAGGCGGCAGTGGCAGGTTTTCTTTCCTCTTGGTGTGTGGAGTGTGTCTTTTACGTCGGGTACCACCATCTCAAAACGAGCAAAATTAGGTCCCCATCCCCCTAAAGAGGGGGAAGAGAGCGGCTGCCCTCAGTTGGTTTCTTTCTTAGAATGGGCTTGACCCAGCAGCGTGTCAATATGTCGATGCTGCAAGCAACCCAACAACTGGCTAAGCTGGGAGACGGGTCTGGAAGGCGGCAGTGGTAGTTCTATTCTTGTTGCTGTGTGGTTTCTTCTTTTTTCATTCTTCTTTCTATTTCTTCATGCTTCTTGTAATCATCTGATGTTTGTACTCGGAGTAGTCACTGTTGAAGAGGTCAGGTGACAGTGTAGACTCATCGCATTCCTCGAAGATTACGTTATTATGCAAACTGAATGTGTTTTCTGGGTAGGCCTGCTTCATGATGTCTGCCGTCATGTTGTACAACTGGCTGGAGAACCGTCTGAACTCGGGCGATCCGACTGCATTCCTTTCACGCTGTTGACGCACTGCTGCTATTTCCGGAGTTTCCATTTCTGGAGTTACTACACAATCTGTCTCCTGGGCTGAGGGTGGTGAGTGTGCTTCAATGTCAATCGAGGCAGTAGAGTCATCATCGGAAGACAAGTGTTGGTTTGCAGAATCATCAGGTGTAGGTACCTGTGAAGCTGGTGTAGTCTCAGGTGCTGCTGGTGTAGTTTCTGGCGAAGTTGGTGTAGTCTCAGGTACCATTGGAGAAGTAGATGGTTCGTCTGGAGTAGCAGAGGAGCCAGCAGTAAACATGGCCTCTGGAATCACGAACGTGGGAAGGTTGTTTGCCTTGTATAGTTCATTTAGTATTCTGTACCGTTGTCTGAGATCTCCTCCTGAGAGTTCCGTAGCGAAGTGTATCAAAGCTGCTACAGTGCTATCAGTGGTGGCGGGAGGCGGTGTGAGTGAGGACGGCTGGCTGGCTTGGTGCAGAGATGTCGTCTGAGGCTGTGAGTGGCTGGCGCGGGAGTTGCTGGTCCAGTAGTTGGGTTGCGCGCCGCTCGCGGCGCCACTTGTCGGGAGAGCTGGGAAGGCTTCTTCTTGAATGTTGAATTCCTTCGTTCTTGGAGTAGAGTTTCTAGGTCTGGCGTCTATCATTTGCTTGATTTCCTCCTGTCGTTTGGGGCAGTCTTGAGAAACGGCTGTGTGGTCACCGTCGCAGAGTAGACAACGCTTGGTGGCGGCTGTGCAGGTCCTGTGATGATGTTCCCCAGCACAGATGCTGCATTTCTGCTGCGGATTTGGGCACTTTTGCGAATAGTGGGTGTATTGATAACACCGAAAGCACTGACGCAGGTGGAAATATCGCTGCCTGGTGATCTGGTGGGGTGTGCAGGCCACTCCACAGCATCTGAGGCCGTTGTCGGCCGCGAGAGTAGCCTCTGCCGGAGTCTTGAGGGTGACCTTGAGGGTTGGCTTTCTGTTTTCATCCTGCTGAATGAGATGGGCCGATATGGCCGTGAGGGATCGATTTTGGGGGTTTATGCTCTTCACAATCTCAGTAGCTGGTCATTCAGCGATGGTGTCACTCACTCTATGAATGAATATAGTCCTTACTGCCTGGAACTGGTGGGGAGGCAGGAGTGTTAGGCCCTGTGCCTCGAGTGCAGTGGTCGTTGTCGTGGTGAATAGGGCTTCTAGTGCTGCTGCACTTCTGAAAAGAATTTGGGGCCCATTAACGTCCATAACGACGTCGATGGGTGCTACCCCAGAGGTTGATGTTAGTAGATCCATTATCTCGATCTTGCTGTATGTGGTGTCGGTTCCTCGGAACCGCACCTTCACTCTGAACAGCATGATGCCTGATCAGGCACCACACTAATGTTCAGGAGGCTCTAATCGTTGCTGCCCTATATTTATCCACCCGGCAGTGCTGGGTGCAGGAGAGCCTGAACTAGAGGGTTGCACTTTCTTTAAGAGGTCTCCCGTCTCTTACCGGTATAATGCACCGGATCAGGGTGGGGTCTGACCTCCTAAAGCAAAGTACTCTGTATGACTTCTGTTTCGTTTTTCTCCCCCTCTTCTCCTATCTGCTTGTCGTTTCCTGTCGACCTTTTGCTTGTTTTGGATCTTTCTTTGGACTTCTTATATTTTGACGCCCGGGTGCTTGAGGAGGCATACTCTTGCACCCGTAGAACTGTAGTACCCAACGTCGAGAGCGAGGGGAACCTTTTATTGTCAATCCCCCTTTCGTCACTGAACCCGATCTCGACGGACTGTCAGTTCTTAAGGTGGCGATTGTGGGGCGTATACTCACGACGCACCCCTAGGGGGCCCCGGCATGATCGGCGATAGCTTCTTGTCGGGTGTCCTGCCTCTAATTGTGGCTCCATGGTGGGTGTGGGGGCACATTTGTGAATGAATGTTTTTTCCTCGAAACGATGATAAACCTTGTTTCGACTGTTTCTGCTTTACCTTCTCAGGCTCGTGGGGTGGGCGACCAAGCCCCCGAGTCGGTCCGTGTTGGAAGACCGGGCACTGTAGCCTTCGCTGCATTGGGCCCCGACCTTGCTCCTCCTTTGGCCTCTCTGACTTCTCCCCTCGGCTCCCCTCCCTCCTCTGTGGTTGGGTCGAGCCCCAAGCCCCAGTGGTGACTACCTCGTCCCCTGGCGCGGCTCCATCTCTCGTTGTAACTACTGCGCCTTTTAACCCCTCTCTCTCTAGGGGTTCTCACCGCCGTCCTCGTCTCGGCCGCCCTCGCTCGATTCCTTCCAGTTCTGATACCTATCAAGCCTTGTTTGGTCCCGCTTCGTGGGCCAAATATTTTGATCTCCTCCCTCTTGATTCTGCGCCTCCTGACGATTTCTCCCTCCAACGACATCTCGTTGATTCCGTGGATGCCTCCGTTACTTTCAACCCCACTCGCCTTGGTACACGTGTCATCGCTGCTCCTTCTCAGGATGCTGCTTCCCGCTTGGCTGCCTTATCCTGCCTTGGCGAGACCCCTGTTCGGGTCTCTAAGAACGCTCAGTTGAATGCCAGTGTTGGCACTATTCTGCTCCCGCCCCATGTTGCGACCGGTGTTCGGGATCTGCGAGACTGCCACGACGATATTCGACATATCCTTGCTGCCCAGGGCCATTCTATTCTCCAGGTGGACACGTTTACTCGTCCCCCTCGTGGTAGTCGCCGTCAACCCCTTCGGGTTGTGAAGATTAACTTTGATGGTAGGACCCTTCCACCCTCTGTCATTCTTGCTGGTGCCAGGAGCTCTGTCCAAGAGTACATTCCTTCTCCTAGGCTCTGTAACAAGTGCTGGAGGTTTGGGCATGGTGCCCTCCGCTGCTCTGGGACTGTCTCTCTCTGTCCTTTGTGTGGTGGCAAAGGTCACTCTAAGTCGGAGTGCACTTCTCCCCAGGCTCGCTGCCTCAACTGCGGTGAGGCCCATCCTACCTTCTCCCGTGCGTGTGTCCATTACAAGCTTGAGACAGCCGTCCTCAACTTGAAGCACCGGGAGCGTTTATCTTTTCCTGAGGCGAGGCGCCAGGTTCGCCGGCTCCCGCCTTATGCTAATATCTCTTATGCTCGTGTGTTGCGCTCTTCTCCTCGTCCTTCCCACCTTCCTCAGACTCACAACCGTTTCCGGGCCTTGGACCCTGATACGCTCACTGCCCCCTCCTCTGTTCCTTTGAGTCCTGTCCCGACGGGTCCCCCCTCCTGGTCCTCTGTCTGGAGTTCCCCTTCTTTCTACCTGGTCAGTCGTGTCTCCTGTGTCTTCTTCCTCATCTTCCTCCGATCCTCCTTCCCATCCTTCTCCTCCATCTATTGACTCTCATCGCCGCCTGTCGGTGCAGGCGGATGTCCATCGCTCTCCTAACGGCCGTCATGTGTGCTCTCGTTCGGCTTCTCCTGTTGAGACACTGGAATCCGTTGCCCGGTACGTAGTTGCTGGGACACCGGTCTCTTTAAGTCAGAAGCGTAAGCCTGGCTCCTCTCCTTCCTCCTCCCCGGCGGGTAAGAAGGCTTCGCTTTCTTCCTCAGCCCCTACTACTGGCTCTATTGCTCCTTCCCCTCCCATTTCAGTGGTTGCTCCCCCTGTTCCTGCTATGGAGGTTTCTTTGGCCCTGCTTCCCTTTCGGTTGCTGCCCTTGCTGCGGTGCACTCCCCTCTTTCTACTCCTCCTCTTCCTGTTGCTGTCCTTGACTGCTCCTCTCCATTGTCTCCTCCTCCTCCTCCTCCGGACCCCGCCCGCTCACCCCTGGTCTGTTCTCCCGCTTCTTTCCCTCCATCTTTGCTCAGTTTACCCATGCCCCCTAACCCTGACTTTGCTGACCCTGATCCCGACCCTGATATTCTTAAACGTGCTGTGTTGCTCTTTCGCCTTTGTTTCTTCCTTGTTCTCTGTTGTTGTCCTTTCTCTTCTCGTCGATGTCTCTTCTTCAATGGAACGTTCGAGGTTATTACGCCAATTTCTTCGAACTCCAACTTCTGATTTCACGGCTTTCACCCCTTTGTGTCTGTCTCCAGGAGCCGATGCTTGGTGCTCGTCCTGGTCGTTTTCGTGGCTATTCCTTTCTCTCCCCCCCCAGCCATTGCTGGGGCTCCTAATTCTTCTGCTCTCTTGATTCGCACTGATGTTCCCTTTGTTCCTTTACTTTTTCCTTTGCCCCTCCATTGTTCTGCTGCTCGTATCTTTGTGGGGAAATGGTACACAGTTTGTTCCATTTATCTCCCCCCGAGTGTCCCGCTTTCTCTTCCTGATTTGAAACACCTCTTGGACTCCTTGCCGGAGCCTGTGCTCCTGCTGGGTGACTTCAATTGTCGTCATTCTCTTTGGGGTGACGTTCTGACGAATACCCGAGGTCGCCTTCTTGAGCCGTTTCTCCTCTCTTCTTCCCTGTCTCTTCTGAATTCTGGTGAGCCCACTCATTTGGACTCTCGAACTCACACCCTTTCCTGTCTTGATCTTTCTCTCTGCTCTTCCTCTCTTTACTTAGATTTCACGTGGCAGGTTCTTGATGACCTCCATGGCAGTGATCATTTCCCCATCCTTGTGTCCTTTTTCTCTCATCGCCCTTCCCTCTCTTTCCCTAGGTGGTGGTTTGCTCAAGCGGACTGGAACCTATTTACCCTCAGTGCTGTTCTCTCTGACCTCTCCCTTCTGCCTCTCCCTCGTGCTTTCCTCCTTTTTCATGACACTGTCATCGACGCTGCCCTCAGCTCTATTCCTCGCTCTTCCTCTCGGGGTCCACGGAGGTGCGTTCCCTGGTGGAATGCGGATTGTGCTCGGGCTGTCTGCTGTAAGCGTGCAGCCTGGAAGAGGCACCGCCGTTGGCAGACGACCGATTCTTTTCTTTTCTTTCAGAAAGCGAGTGCGGTGGCCCATAGGGCCATCCGTACGGCTAAACGTGAATGTTGGGCTTCTCATGTCTCCACAATTACGTCCGAAACTCCCCTGCCACAGATATGGAAGCGTATCCGCAAGATAGCAGTTAAGTTCGTTCCCGATGTTTCCCCGGTCCTTCACCTCCGTGGTACTCTTGTGGCGGACCCGTTGCAGGTCGCTACCGAACTGGGTTCCCACTTTTCTTCTGTTAGCTGTGGTCTTCTTCCCCAATCTTTCCTTCTTCGTAAACCTGTCCTTGAGTCTCGTCCTTTAGATTTCTGCACTCGTCTTCGACTTTCCTATAATGATCCCTTCTCTCTATCTGAACTTCGTTCTGCCCTCTACTCAGTAAATACGTCTCAGTATTTACTGAGTCTGTATAATCGGATCTGGGAGTCGTCGTCAGTCCCTGAGGACTGGCTCGATGCCGTTGTTCTCCCTGTTCGCAAACCAGGGTCTCTGGGAACTTCCCCTAAGGACTTTCGCCCTATTGCCCTCACAAGTTGTGTCTGCAAACTCTTTGAATGTATGGTTAACGTTCGTCTGATGTGGTTCCTGGAACACCATCACCTCCTCTCCCCTTCTCAATTTGGTTTCCGCAAGTGCCGCAGCACGACAGATGTTCTGGTGAACTTGGAGGTCTATATTCATACTGCTTTTGCTGCGAGGACCTCCGGTGTTGCCGTCCTTTTTGACCTGGAAAAGGCTTACGACACCACCTGGCGATATCATATTCTATCCCAGCTTCATTCTTTTGGCCTTCGTGGTCATCTCCCTCTCTTTCTCTGCAGCTTCCTCTCTCGTCGTTCCTTTTTTAACTCTTAAATGTTATGTTTCCTCGTGGCCATCGTCCTACCACCGTAACCGGTGGTGGGAAACTGCTCTGGCGAGGTTGCGTACAGGCCATACTCGCTTAACCCATGGTCACTTGATGGAGCATCGCCCTGCTCCTTATTGTCCTAATTGCACTGTCCCTCTTACGGTCGTGCATGTCCTTCTTGAATGTCCTAACTTTCAGGACGAGCGTGTGTCTTGCTTTCCGATCGCCCCTCGCAGTCACTTGTCCCTCGATAGAATTCTTGGTGACTCGGATACTTTTGATATCGTTCGCCTTATGCGTTTTTGTTCTCGTATTGGTATCCTTGGTGATATTTAGCGCCCTCTGATTATTCCGCACATTTGATGGTGCTACATAGCCTTCCCGGTTTGGTGCCTTCTTTTGATAATTACTTACTACTTACTTCTCTTCCTTTCTGTTTGGGATTCTCTTCCTCCAAAATGAGCTTGTAATAACTGTATTATGTGCATTCCCATTGCTTGTGATTCTCTTCCTCCTCCTTTTCCTCGTATTGTTTGTGATTCTCCTCCTCCTCCTCCTTCTCCTTGTAATTCTTTTGTTATTTCTTCTTCCTCGACTATCACATTAATGTAAAATTTAATGCTAGCAAATGAGTCTGAGGAGTTAATATTCTTAGCCAACATTTTACATTCCACTTCATTATTACCATCTTGAAGTTCAAGTTTCATAACCACAAATTGGGGGTAGTGAATTTTCTTTCATTGGGAAATTATCCATATAAAATCCACAATAAAATATATCTTGACTTGCAGCATGGGTACATAATATCAACAATTTGTTCATGTAAAATCGTTTTCCTTCTGTCCCGGGCCTGAAGGAGTTGGAGCATATGGAATTTGAACCTCCAAAGAGAGCTGTGGTTACTGCACCAGACTGTTACTTGTGTACAGGTGGACAACGTCTTGCAACCAATATCTGCTAGAATGGACAACCAACCTCGGCAGCCATACTCCCGCTACCGTTGGTCGACCAGCAATGAACTCTGCAGTGCTTGAAGTTTTCTCAGGAGATCACCCTGTACACTTCTTGATCTTGGAGGTTCAACATCAAATATCTAGAGGTGCGGTTCAACACTGGCCTCGTTGTGTGGTGTACACACCCTACTTGAGCTGCTGTGACTCCCCACTCTCTCCTTGTTTGGAATGATCTTCTCCATCCCCCTTTTGTAAATTAGTACTTTCTATCACCCTGTCTGCAGCTGTTGTCCATTTTCTCTCTCTCTCTCTCTCTCTCTCTCTCTCTCTCTCTCTCTCTCTCTCTCTCTCTCTCTCTCTCTCTCTCTCTCTCTCTCTCCTTCTTTCTGGGAAGCCTCACCAGGACAGGAGCAAAAGCCAGCTAACAATATCCATTATATAAACAAAAAAAATACACGAAACACAACATAAAAAGAATGAAATATTTGCATATAACACTCTAAACTGCTACGACCGCGTAGCAATCCAATATTATTACCTGGCTTCACCAACAGTCCAAATCAAGTGGCTGCTCAACTCTTGACATAGCACTTACTACTCCCTTACTAAATGGAGATTGCAATATCGTCACAACAGTACTGTTCAATCAGCTCTAAAAGTAAATAAAACCTCAGTTTGTGGCTGAAACACCAAAAACCTTAGCATAAATATTCCCGAACACAAAAAGAAATCAATCGCTCGCCTTACACTGCATCTTACACGCCAATAAGCATTTAAGCACTTCCCTTATATATCATGTGTGATCACCATGAACCTCTGTTCTGCTCCTAGAGGTACACTACCGTGTGTCACGGGGGGTGAGCCGGGGCTCCGCTAGCACTCGGCTGCTAGAGGCTCAGAAGGCAGAATACTCAGCCCCTCTGACTCCTGGGATTCACCGGAGTCTCCTTGGTCCTACAGGAGAGGACCAGCAATGCCCACCACCGCAGGTCTTTGCTCCCAACACTAAAGGGGGGTGCCACTGATTCACCCTGGGAGCCCTTCAGGGGGCGGTCCAATCCAGTTTGGCTCGAAAAATGCAAAAATGAAAACTCGTTCGATTTCAATCAAACTTTTTTGACAAGTTCTATATGAAAAGTGTTTCATCTGGTCCAAGTTTCAGCATCGTAGCATAAATAGGAAGGGAGAAAAAAAATAATGAAGTAGTTGTGAAAATTATGCCAAAATGGTCAAAATCGATTATGAATCACAAGTGTCAACTGAAATCATAGCTATGACTCTTTGCTATCACAATAGCATATATTAAACAAATATTATAATTAGTTTAATTGGAAAAATTTTAAGAGAAAAAAAAAAAAAGTTTTTTTTTTTTTTTTTTCAATTTTTTTTTTCAAATTTTTTTTCGGACGATTTGCATCAAACTTACACACCTTACTGTACGTATACCTATCTGTAAGGATGCCAATTTTGGAGAAAATTGGTTGATGTCAACCTCAGCCACAGATTTTAGAACCTTAGACTTCATTAATTTCTGTTTTTTTTTTCAATTGACACAAATGTTTACAAAACTGAATAATTTTTTATTCAATTTACATGAAACTTACACAGTATATGTGGAGGGCATGTCTCTACATGTGCAAGATTTCACTTTTCTCTAAGTTCATTTATTGATTTTATAATAGCATATACATGCCATTTTTGCATAATTTTTGGGTGGAACTTTGAACATTTGTATTAGGAAAACTAAAGATGTTTTGGAAATTCTAAATCATACAATCATTTATTATATGCTAATGTGTCAGAAAAGTGTCACAGAATAATTATATCTGAAACGTGTGTGAAGAAGTGTAGACTTGAAAATCTGTAAAAAACGTTGAAAAAAACAAAAAAAAAAAAAAATCTTTTTCTATTTACGCTGCAGTACTGAAACTTGGGACAATTTCAGCACTTTTCATATACAACTAGTCAAATAATATTGGTTGACATTGAACAAATTTTTGTACATAACTAGACCGGCCCCTTCAGTCAAACATGGGGAAACTGCTGTTAACAGTTCCGGCTTAGACCCGTGGAGGAGTGAAGGAAGACTCAGGCTTACCTTATAACAATAACGTCCCTGAGTCTTGCCTGCCAGACAAAAGGCTGCAGGAACTCCTTTCCCACCTGTCTTCTCTATCGTCTTCTTAACAAGGTCGCCAGCTGGTTTATTATATCTGCACGCCAGCGATGCAGTTCAGTGGGTGTATTCTATGCTGTTTGTTGCCACAGTGTTGCTACTCCCATAGATCTGCTATTGGACTGTCGGGCCAGGGTACTCTCCCATAAAAGTCTGTGTGGCTTTACCTCTCTCCAGCCACTACGTTACTTGTTGCCACCATTCAGGCTCTGATACTGGTCGGATGGCTAAGGGTACACTTTTATGTAAGTCTTTTATGTAAGTACACTTTTATGTTTACCACTCCCCAGGCAATAAGAACTTCTATAGAGAACGTAGTGTTCCCTAGGTGGAACTATGATAACCTTCGTGTATGCTCATAGAGAAATATTATAATGGAGGCACACTTAAACACAAGGATAAAATGTGTGAATTTACTGACACAAATTACATAATCACACATACAATCACAAGCAATACATGGAAATGAAAATAAGGATAATAAATCTGGAGATCGTCTGCAACTCTTCTTTCATGACCTCCAACCACTCCTTCAACTGGGCAGATAGACAGGAGTCACTCACTCACTCACAGAAGGGCCTCTTCACCATGTCGGCACCTCTTCTTCACTGTCCTGCCGCCCACACACACTGTCCTCTCCAACAGTCCTAGACACAAGCTGCCCTGCAGCCTATTCTACTACTAAAGTATTAATGTCATACTGCCACATACATAAGTCAATACCGTGGCCTTTCTAGCTTACTCTCACAAGGGGTAATGGGAGGGAAAAAATGATCTACCTTTATATTCCTGGCTCACGACGCCTGTTCCTCGATGGTGTGAGGTTCCCACGCTTCCTGAGTCGATCCTTGATGATCCAGTAACGTCCCACAGGTCCTCAGGTGACATGAAGCCTTCGTGTCGTCGCCGTTCCAATCCCTGAGATTCAGCTATCCCGACTATTTTCCAAGTTTGGCACTCTTTTGCTCAATGAACTTGGTTCCTTTTTGCTTCCCAGAAGCACAGGGTCTCCAATATCTATGGTGGGCTGCGATGGCCAGCTCTAATCCACTGAATAAGGCTTGTAGGGCCTCAAATCCTCGAGAGCTGACCGAGGCGCATCCTCTCACCTTCACAGTCAGATCAACTCTGACGTTGGCGCCGCCCAGGGCACTCGGTGACGTCACGGTGGGCTCTGATTGGTCGTCCGTGACCCAAGCCACCCAATCCACACACGGCTAGCGTTTTCTACAACATGGCGGGTCTGCAGGTAGGGGGTACTATTTTATTTGTATCAGGGCACAACTTTCCCCTTTACCTACAACTTATATTGTAAGTTTCTCCCTTATCTGGCGGCCGGTCTGGTCGCCACATATATATCCACAGATTCCCTGTACCTTAGAGAATCAGTAGGGAGAGCTGATATGACTCTTAAAGTAGGCAAACGAACGAAATAGGAGAGGGCACCGTAACATATCCCTCCCTTTAAAATAAGAGTCATATCGGTTAGTAAATCCAGGAGAGGGCATCTGCTACCACATTCTCCCTTCCTGTAATGTGCCTGATTCCTAGCCAGTACTCTTGTAACAGTAGGGCCCATCTTGTCAGCCTTTGGTTTTTTTTCATCCTGTGCACGAACGTCAAGGGGTTATGATCGATGAACACTTGCACCGGTCTAATACCTCCACCCACATAGACGTCGAAATGCTTCAGTGCCAGGATCAGGGCTAAGGCTTCCTTTTCCACTGTACTATAAGCCCTCTGGTACTTTTCGAATGTCTTCGAGTAGAATGCTACTGGACGGTGAACTCCGTCCTTCTCTTGAGCCAACATGGCTCCAATCCCACGTCGCTAGCGTCGACGTACAAGATAAGTCTGACTCAAGTCGGGCGAAATCAGCACTGGCGC
>WNGS01064033.1:19166-60889 GCA_020271785.1 Procambarus virginalis
GTGCAGGACAAACATATAAATTGTGACACTAGCTCTCCACATATGTCAGTTTACTTAATTTAGAACCTTATTTGAGGTCGATCTTGAACCCATTGTTGTATGTGACGACTTATTTGAATTTTGTAACTAGCTCATCAAGATTGTAACTTGCTTAGCTAAATGGATTGTGGGTTCAGCTCCCTGAGCCCATTATGTGCCTCTGTAACCCTTTCCACTACCGCCCACAAGATGGGTATGGGGTGCATAATAAATGAACTAAAACTAAAACTAACTGGGTTGAGGTCTGAATAGATAAGGGTAGTATCATCAGCAAACAAATAGGTTTGAGAATATTAGAGACATTAGGCAGATCATTATATATATATAAGAAATAGAAGAGGTCCTAAGATACTGCCTGTGGCACTCCAACGGTAATTGGTAGAGTGGAAGAAGTTGTATCATTGATGGTTACATATTGGTGTCTGTCACTAAGATAGGATCGGATGCAGTCAAGGGCAAGGCCACGGATTCCATAATGCTGAAGTTTAAGTAAGAGGTAGTTGTGATTAACAGTATCAAAGGCTTTTCTTAGGTCAATGAAGAGTCCAATTGGAAACTCATTTTTGTCAAGGGCTGAGTAGATTACGTCAAGGAGACTAATGATTGCATCGTTGGTGCTCTTTTGGGACCGGAAGCCAAACTGGCAGGGGCTGAGTATGTCGAATTTTACGAGGTAGGAATAGAGCTGTTTGTAAATAATTTTTTCAAATATTTTTGATAGAATGGGTAGATTTGATATTGGTCTATAATTATTTATGTCCGCCGGATTGCCTCCTTTATGGACTGGCGTTACTCTTGCTTTTTTGAGGATATCAGGGAAGGTGTGACACTCTATAGATTTGTTGAGCAGTAGGGCTATGGGTGAGGCAAGGGCATGGGAGGCTCTCTTGTATACAATGGACGGAATTTCACTGGTGTTCCCTGCCTTGGTTTTTAGAGAGTGTATGATGGACACAACATCTGCCGGGCTGATTGGTGAAAGGAGAAGAGAGTTTGGATAGCTGCCTGAGAGATATGTGTTAATATGTGTCTGAGTCTGTGGGATTTTACTGGCAAGATTAGCACCAACCGATGAAAAGAAACTATTAAATTAATTTGCCATTTCTAAATCAGTTGACAGTATATCCCCATCCTTGTAGAGCTTTATTTGGTTATGTGAGTGTTGCTTAGTTCCTAGGATACTAGAGATTGTTTTCCAAGTGCTTTTCATGTTACCTTTTGCTTCATTGAATCTATTCACATAATATGCTAGTTTTGCCTTTCTTATGATACTGGTAAGCATTGATGAGTACCTTTTAGCTACTTCCTTTGAAACTAGGCCAATCCTAAGTTTCTTTTCATATTCGTGTTTCTTGTTGATTGAGTTGAGAATGCCACTTGTGAGCCATGGATTGTTTAATCTTTTGTCAGTTACTTGCTTGGTAAGAAGGGGACAATGAAGGTTGTAGAGACTGAGAGTTTTGGAGAGGAAGAGGGTAGCTAATGAATTTATATCCTGGGTATTATTGAATTCAGAATCCCAGTTAATATTGTGAAGTGCATCTGTAAGATTGCCTAAAGCTGATTCACTGTGTAGCCTAAATGAAAGTTTCTTGCTTTTTGGTGGTGTTATGTCCATGTTCGCTATGAGAAAGGTAGGATAGTGGTCAGTTGTTCTGTCGTAGATTATACCAGGTTTGTTCTGTCGTAGATTATACCAGGTTTTGCCGTAGATTATTATATGTATTAAGAGTGTCAACTTATTGAAAACTATAGAAATAAGGAAATAAATAGTGTACCACATCAAATTGTTTGGATGTGTGATAAGGGTATGATAGACAGTATACTTAGGAGCTACAAGAATTTTGCCCCAAGAGTGTAACAATTATATGCTATACTTACTATATTAACCTGCAATGTTAAATGGGATTCTTGTAATGTTATTTGTCTATTTGTACTCACTGAATTTGTGCGCCCCTTGAGGGACTTGAAGTAGAGGGGGGTAGAAATAGCCTAAGCTACTCTATCCCTTTGTGCTGTATTTCTTGCTTATTTCAATAAACATACTTGAACTTGACAGAGTCTGAAGTTAGTTTAGTTCATTTATTATGCACCCCATACCCATCTTGTGGGCGGTAGTGGAAAGGGTTACAGAGGCACATAATGGGCTCAGGGACTGAACCCCACAATTCATTTAGCTAAGCAAGTTACAATCTTGATGAGCTAGTTACAAAATTCAATATAAGTCGTCACATCAACAATGGGTTCGAGATCGACCTCAAGTACAGGTTCTAAATTAAGCAACTGACATATGTGGAGAGCTAGTGTCAAAATTTATATGTTTGTCCTGCACACCGCCTCCCATCCAGTGGACAGCGGTGGATAGGTTACAATCACTCAGTTACTACCTACAGTTAGCAAACTGGGGATATTTGGCTAAAATTTCTGGTAGCAGATCATTTTGAATGAAATATTTACACATCGCTGGAACATTGGTTATAGAATTGTCTCTAAATTCACGTATCTTTTCGCACTCCATCACATAGTGACGGAGGGTGTGCGAATAATTTTGTTGACACAGTTTACATTTGTCAGGTCTACATCGGCAGATAATGAGAATTCCCAGAGATACTTGTAACCGAGTCTAAGCCGAGCAGCAGTAACATCTAGAAGTCTGCTGATTTTATTGGATGATCCATAGATGTGTGGCTCCTCTTGCATGATAGTATGATGATAGATGGAATTACTGGTGTCAATTTCACTTTGCCTCAGATCTACAAGATCTTGTTGAAGTTCTCGGTGTACTGCTGCTCTCAGATTGCTCATTGACAATCCAAGGTTACACTCAACGGCTCCTTTAAAGGCAGATTCTTTGGCTAACTTATCAGCTCTATCATGCATTCGGAGGCCAACATGAGATGGAGACCACATGAAATGGACTCTGTTACCATCCTTAATAATTTTGTTGTATTTGTGTCTAGCTTCGGACACGAGCATGTTACAGTTATGTCTTAAAGAGTTGAGAGCATTTAAGGATGATAAGGAGTCACTTACAATTAATGTATCAAGTTTGGAGACTTGTACACATTTCAGTGCAAGGATCAAGGCAAATAGTTCGGTCTGAAGGGTAGAGGCCCAATTGTTTATACGGACTCCCCACTCAAAGTACAAGCCATCGCCCATTGTCAGAACAACTGCACTTCCAGCTGCACCCGTGGTGCGGTGTAGGGAACCATCAGTGTATATGATTTGAGAGAGAGAATGCTCTGTGGACAGAGCATCAATATGGCTTAAGGCGTTGAGCTTTGCCTCAAGACGAAGCTTGGGCTTATCTCTAATTTGCTTCTTGGGTGGAAAGGGAGGGATTAAAACTGGAAAGGGTGTAACCTCCCACGGTGCAGGAAAGTGCCGTTGTTGTTTCTCTTGGTACAAATCATGAACCCCATACATTCTGAGTTGAGTTCCAGTTTTTGTTATCCATTTGGAACAATGCTGATCTTCAATAAAGTAAGTCTGGAGGGCTTCTGTGCAAGGATTAGGATGAGTTAGCCTAAGCATTTTTATACCAATTTGACAGTTAATTTCAGTAACACGATCAACAACGCTCAGAATATTAAGTTCCTTTCTCATATTAAGTATCTTTGTGGTACGAGGGCACCCAAGGATTATCCTCAGGGCTTCGTTCTGCAATTTTTCAAGCCCTCCAAGCTTTCTTTCAGGCATCAAAACAAGCAGAGGTGCAGCATAATCCACTAAAGATCTGATGTATGCAAGGTACATCATTTTGACAATTCTGACATTGGCACCATAGCCTGAGTGATAACCTGCAACAGCCTTGAGAGCTCGGAGCCTCTCTTTATACTGACGACAGAGTCTGAATACAACAGGACCATACAGTGGCACCTCAAGGCCAAGGTATTTGAATCTGTTTACATAGTCAAGCTGGGAGCCATCAGATAGTTGCATCTTGCGAACAGCTCCTCCCTGCCTGGGTGGGCGCCGATTTAGTATCTTTGTTTTCTCTGCTGAGATAATTAAACCTAGGTCCTGACATGAATCTAATACAGAGTTAAGAGTGTTCTGTGTGTTAGCATACCCAGTGGTGTGTATCATTATATCATCAGCATAGCTAATGATGTGGACGTTGGGTTTGCTCGGTATAGAGTTTAACAGCGTGTTTATTAAGATATTAAATAAGGTAGGACTGAGGACACCACCCTGCGGGGTACCTAGTTCAAAGTCTCTTGTTACACTCCTATGCCCCTGGAAAAATACAGATGACTTCCTGTTGGATAAGTAACCCCTGATCCAACAAAGAAGCCGACCACCAACATTCATTCTTGCAAGCTCACTCAAGATAACATGTCTATTTGCAATATCAAAGGCAGACTTAAGATCTAGTCTGAATAAAATCATTTCTAGTCTAAAATCAATCTAGTCTGAAGACAGTCTGAATAAAATCATTTTAACGCCAGGTTTGAAAATCAATTAAAAAAATACGAAATAGTGCCTATAATATTAATAAAAACATTTTAAAGGCAACAATACGCCCATCCAAGATCTTTAGTTTAATTCATTTACACTGCCCTCACCATGATCCAAGCTAATATAATGAAATGTACCAAATGTTGTGGACCAAAGAAAGTGGGCACACTGACAGCATCACAAGCGAGCACTTGACGGCTGGCGCTGAGGTCACAACAATCACGCGTGCACAACCTCAGCAGCCTTCGTGGCTTCGTTGGTGCAGTCATCGGGAGGACAAACCCTTCATGCAAACTGCACTGCTATCAAAAAGAAGAGAAGAAGAACCTTGTCGCCCCTAAATCAACAACAACCTTCACGACAGCTGCACGTACTATAAAGACGTAGAGGTCGTTGTAATAGTAGCAGTGAATAAGAGGTTCTTAAAGGTACTGTAAATATGTATGTATGTATGTATCTGAAGCAAAAGACAAAATCGGGAAAATCGCATTTGTGGCAGGTTGGAATAATTTTTTGGTACCTGACAAAAGTTGCCTGAATTTACCTGAGGGCGGTCGGCCGAGCGGACAGCACGCTGGACTTGTGATCCTGTGGTCCTGGGTTCGATCCCAGGTGCCGGCGAGAAACAATGGGCAGAGTTTCTTTCACCCTATGCCCCTGTTACCTAGCAGTAAAATAGGTACCTGGGTGTTAGTCAGCTGTCACGGGCTGCTTCCTGGGGGTGAAGGCCTGGTCGAGGACCGGGCCGCGGGGACACTAAAGCCCCGAAATCATCTCAAGATAAGCTCAAGATAAGGGCCACCGGTCCGTCTAATTACCACAAGCTACCTCAAGCTACACAAGCTTCACAAAGCTTCCTGGCAATGCATTAGTAATGAATAAATATGATATATTTACTCATTATAATGTTGGTGCTGAATGTACAACACGAAAAAACATCATTTTAATCAGAAAAAGTATCTTTTTATAAAGAAATTAGACGAAAATAAAGAGCTGGTGATGCCAAATCAAGTCGACGATCCAAGTGTCGGTTAGGTTAGGTTTGGTTAGGTTAGGTTAGGTTAGGTTAGGTTAGGTTAGGTCAGGTTAGGTTAGGTTAGGTTAGGTTAGGTCAGGTTAGGTCAGGTCAACTTAACCTAACATGTCATATTTATTCATTACTAATGTATTGCCAGAAAGCTTTGTGAAGCTTGTGGTAGCTTGTGGTAATTAGACGGACCCGAGGGCCACTATCTTTACTAATCTCGACGAGGACAGGAAGCCGGCCGCTTGTCAACAATCCCTCTTATTTGTCTTGATTTTATCGAGCTGGGTTTTAAAATTTAGAAAGTATTTTGACATTTTGAATTATTATTTATGGGTTCGGCGGGTAGGCGGTTCCATGCGTTTATAACCAAATTTCTTTATTTTTTTACCTGAATTTGCCTGAGGGCTACTAATACTAGTGGCCTCTATGAGAACAGGAAGCTGGTGGCTTGTCAAAGGACACTCTTCACCTCCTTCAAACATTTATGTGGGTGATGGGATATCATTCAATCTTTCTAGTGTGAACACTGATGTAAAGTATTCATTCAGAGTGTTTGCTGCCCCTTTTATCATCCAATATAACTTGGATAGTCTCATCCTTTAGGTGTCCTACAGAGTCCTTAGTTTTGATTTTACTTCGTATATATGCAAAGAATGATTTTGGATCTTATTTATGTTTTGAGCAAGTTTTCTTTTGTAGTTTCTTTTATAATAATAACAATATTTTATTCAGGAAAAGTACATACATAGATGCAGAGTTACAAACATACTGTTGGATTTATAGATAGAGCATACAATACTATGCTCTTAAGTTCTCCTTCTCCTAAAGCCACCAAGCCTTCTTAAATTATAACATTATGGAGTCAGAGGTCACTCCCTGCAGTACATTAAGTCTTACCTTACTGACAGGCTCCAGTATGTGCCTGTGAATAATTCAATTTCTCCCACCCTATCCATCAACATTGGTGTTCCCCAGGGCAGCATACTTGGCCCTCTCCTCTTTCTCATCTACATTAATGACCTTCCAAATGTCTCCCAACATCTCAAACCAATTCTATTTAATGACGATATGACCTTCATTTACTCCTGTCCTGACCCCCTTGCTCTAAATGTCACGGTGAATACTGAGCTAAATAAAGTCCATCACTGGCTAACTGCCAACAAACTCACCCTTAATATTGACAAAACTTTCTATATTTTGTTTGGCAATAAATCCTCAAATCAAATAAATCTCAGGATTAACAATACCCGAATTTGTAACAAAGTAGATGGCAAATTCCTTGGCGTTCTCATTGACCGCAAGCTGAATTTCCAGGGACACATTCTAAATATATCAAAAAAGTTTCGAAAACTGTTGGCATTCTTTCTAAGATCAGATATTATGTACCTCGCCCTGCCCTGGTGACACACTATTATTCTCTCATCTATCCTTATCTCAACTATGGTATTTGTGCTTGGGGTTCTACTACCCAAAATCATTTGTGTCCTCTAATTACTCAACACAAAGCTGCTATTAGGACAATATCTTACTCTGGCCCCAGACATCACTCGGTATCCTTACTCTAATCTCTGAATATGTTAGATATTAAGTCCCTGCACATTCTCTCATGTGTAGTTTATATACAGTATATAAAACGCCGAACTGTAATGTCAGTCCTGACCTTAAAAGCTTCCTAGAAGGTTGTAACAGATCCCATGAGCACCACACCAGAAACAAATATCTATTTGATATTCCAAGAGTACGACTTAGTCAAACTAGAAATGCTTTACAAATCAAGGGAGCTCAAATGTGTAATGACCTTCCCAATTATGTTAAAGACTGTACCTCTCCCAACCAGTGTAAGATAAAAACTAAGTACTACCTAATTAACTCAATGTAACCTACCTCACCCTCAAAATGTCAACCCATGTTGACATTTTGCTTTTTTCTGCCATGTTTGTTCCCCCCTTTTTTTCCATTCTTTTCTTATTTTTTCTCAACACAATTTATACTTTAACCTCAATTAGTATTAAGTTTTAGTCTTAGTACCATTTCAGGTACCTACGGCACCTGAAATGGAAGCACCTGGCTAATACAGTAATATCAAAAAGAATACCAGGAAGTAGCCTTAATGAACAGGCACATGCAAATGACCTGCTACGGATGTGCGACAGGTTTGCCTTAAACCAGCAAATAGTAGAACCAACTAGGAAGGAGAACACGCTGGACCTCATTTTCACTAATAATGATGAATTGATCAGGAACATAATGATTACAAATACCTGTTACTCAGATCACAACTTAATTGAAGTTATGACAACCATGGGGAATAGACCTCCAAAACCAGTCCAGATTCCCGGTGGAGGAGATTTCAGCAAATTCAACTTCAATAATAAACAGATAAACTGGGAGCAAATAAACAAGGACTTCACAGAAATAAACTGGGAAGAACAGCAAGAAAATGCGAACCTGAACCAGTGGCTGGAAAAAATAAGCTCAGTAGCACTAGAAATATGTACAAACCGCATCCCCCTAAGAAAAAAGAGGAAGAGATGCAGATTGGAACGAGAACGTCGTTCTCTATATAAGCGAAGAAAACGAATCGCGGAACAACTTGAGAGTCGCACCCTATCTCAGGAACGGCGAAGAAGGCTAGGTAGCGAAATAGGAAAAATTGAACTCAAGCTACAAGAATCATACAAAACACAGGAGAGGCAAAGAGAGCAAAAGGCCATCAGTGAAATAGAGAGAAACCCGAAATATTTTTCTCCTATGCAAAATCAAGATCAAAAACCACATCTAGTATCGGGCCCCTGCGAAAGGAAGATGGAACTTTCACCGATGACAACAAAGAAATGAGCGAGCTACTGAGGAAGCAGTACGACTCTGTTTCAGCGAGCCATTAAACGCACTAAAGATCGATAACCCAAATGAATTTTTCATGGATATGATACCAACATCAAATCATATATCAGACGTCACCCTATCCCCACTGGATTTTGAAGAAGCCATAAACAGTATGCCTATGCACTCTGCACCAGGCCCGGATTCTTGGAACTCCATATTCATCAAGAACTGTAAAAAACCACTATCGCAGGCCCTCCACATTCTGTGGAGACAAAGCCTAGATACTGGCGTTATTCCTGATATACTAAAAACAGCAGAGATAGCACCACTTCATAAAGGAGGAAATAAGGCAGAGGCAAAAAATTACAGACCGATAGCACTAACATCGCACATCATAAAAATTTTTGAGAGAGTGCTAAGAAGTAAGATCACAAAATACATGGAATCACAGCATCTCCATAACCCCCGACAACATGGTTTCAGAACAGGGCGCTCTTGCCTGTCGCAGTTGCTGGACCACTATGATATGGCATTAGATGCTATGGAAGACAAACAAAACGCTGATGTAATTTACACAGATTTCGCAAAAGCTTTTGATAAATGTGACCATGGTGTTATTGCACATAAAATGCGCTCAAAAGGAATTACCGGAAAAATAGGCAGATGGATCTACAATTTCCTGACCAACAGAACCCAATGTGTAATAGTCAACAAAATAAAATCCAGCCCATCAACCGTTAAGAGCTCAGTCCCCCAGGGTACTGTGCTTGCTCCAGTACTTTTTCTCATCCTCATATCGGACATAGACAAGAACACAACCTATAGCACTGTATCATCCTTTGCAGATGACACTAGGATCTTCATGAGAGTAGGCAACATAGAGGACACGGCAAACCTCCAGTCAGATGTAGATCAGGTCTTTCTATGGGCTACAGAAAATAATATGGTGTTTAACGAAGATAAGTTCCAGCTCATGCGCTATGGAAAAATGAAAATATAAAAACGGAAACCACGTACAAAACTCAGGCAAATCATAACATAGAACGAAAAGGCAATGTAAAGGATCTGGGTGTACTCATGTCGGAAGACCTTACCTTTAAAGAACACAATAAAGTAGCCGTCACAACTGCAAGAAAAATGACAGGTTGGATAACAAGAACTTTTCACACTAGAGATGCTATACCGATGATGACACTTTTCAAAACGCTTGTGCTCTCTAGAGTGGAGTACTGCTGCACAATGACAGCCCCTTTCACTGCTGGAGAAATTGCTGACCTGGAGAGCGTGCAGAGATCCTTTACTGCTAGAATCCACTCGGTAAAACATCTAAACTATTGGGACCGACTAAAGAGCCTAAATCTGTATTCCCTTGAGCGCAGGCGGGAGAGATACATAATAATTTACACGTGGAAAATATTAGAGGGGCTGGTCCCAAACCTGCACACAGAAATAACATCACATGAGACCAGAAGACATGGCAGGATGTGCAGAATACCCCCGTTGAAAAGCAGAGGTGCAACTGGTACTCTGAGAGAGAACTCTATCAACATCAGAGGCCCGAGACTGTTCAACACGCTTCCACTACACATAAGGGACATAACTGGCAAACCCCTCACAGTGTTCAAGAGAGAACTGGATAAGCACCTCCAAAGGATACCTGATCAACCAGGCTGTGACTCATACGTCAGGCTGCGAGCAGCCGCGTCCAACAGCCTGGTTGATCAGTCCAGCAACCAGGAGGCCTGGTCGATGACTGGGCCGCGGGGACGATAAGCCCCGGAAGCACCTCAAGGTATCAAGGTAAGGTAAGGTATGGTAAACTGAGCAAAGACGGAGGAAAAGAAGCGGGAGAACAGACCAGGGGAGGGCGGGCGGGGTCCGGAGAAGGAGGAGACAATGGAGAGGAGCAGTCAAGGACAGCTGCAGGAAGAGGAGGAGTAGAAAGAGGGGAGTGCACCACAGCAAGGGCAGCAACCGAAAGGGAAGCAGGGGCTAAAGAAACCTCCATAGCAGGAACAGGGGGAGCAACCACTGAAATGGGAGGGGAAGGAGCAATAGAGCCAGTAGTAGGGGCTGAGGAAGAAAGCGAAGTCTTCTTACCCGCCGGGGAGGAGGAAGGAGAGGAGCCAGGCTTTCGCTTCTGACTTAGAGAGACCGGTGTCCCAGCAACTACGTACTGGGCAACGGATTCCAGTGTCTCAACAGGAGAAGCCGAACGAGAGCACACATGACGGCCGTTAGGAGAGCGATGGACATCCGCCTGCACCGACAGGCGGCGATGAGAGTCAATATATGGAGGAGAAGGATGGGAAGGAGGATCGGAGGGAGATGAGGAAGAAGACACAGGAGACACGACAGACCGGGTAGGATGAAGGGGAACTCCAGACAGAGGACCAGGAGGGGGGACCCGTCGGGACAGGACTCAAAGGAACAGAGGAGGGGGCAGTGAGCGTATCAGGGTCCAAGGCCCGGAAACGGTTGTGAGTCTGAGGAAGGTGGGAAGGACGAGGAGAAGAGCTCAACACACGAGCATAAGAGATATTAGCATAAGGCGGGAGACGGCGAACCTGGCGCCTCGCCTCAGGAAAAGATAAACGCTCCCGGTGCTTCAAGTTGAGGACGGCTGCCTCAAGCTTGTAATGGATACAGGCACGGGAGAAGGTAGGATGGGCCTCACCGCAGTTGAGGCAGCGAGCCTGGGGAGAAGTGCACTCCGACTTAGAGTGACCTTCGCCACCACACAAAGGACAGAGAGAGACAGTCCCAGAGCAGCGGAGGGCACCATGCCCAAACCTCCAGCACTTGTTACAGAGCCTAGGAGAATGAATGTACTCTTGGACAGAGCACCTGGCACCAGCAAGAATGACAGAGGGTGGAAGGGTCCTACCATCAAAGGTAATCTTCACAACCCGAAGGGGTTGACGGCGACTACCACGAGGGGGACGAGTAAACGTGTCCACCTGGAGAATAGAATGGCCCTGGGCAGCAAGGATATGTCGAATATCGTCGTGGCAGTCTCGCAGATCCCGAACACCGGTCGCAACATGGGGCGGGAGCAGAATAGTGCCAACACTGGCATTCAACTGAGCGTTCTTATAGACCCGAACAGGGGTCTCGCGAAGGCAGGATAAGGCAGCCAAGCGGGAAGCAGCATCCTGAGAAGCAGCAGCGATGACACGTGTACCAAGGCGAGTGGGGTTGAAAGTAACGGAGGCATCCACGGAATCAACGAGATGTCGTTGGAGGGAGAGATCATCAGGAGGCGCAGAATCAAGAGGGAGATCAAAATATTTGGCCCACGAAGCGGGACCAAACAAGGCTTGATAGGTATCAGAACTGGAAGGAATCGAGCGAGGGCGGCCGAGACGAGGATGGCGGTGAGAACCCCTAGAGAGAGAGGGGTTAAAAGGCGCAGTAGTTACAACGAGAGATGGAGCCGCGCCAGGGGACGAGGTAGTCACCACCGGGGGCTTGGGGCTCGACCCAACCACAAAAGAGGGAGGGGAGCCGAGGGGAGGAGTCAGAGAGGCCAAAGGAGGAGCAAGGTCGGGGCCCAATGCAGCGGAGGCTACAGTGCCCGGTCTTCCAACACGGACCGACTCGGGGGCTTGGTCGCCCACCCCACGAGCCTGAGAAGGTAAAGCAGAAACAGTCGAAACAAGGTTTATCATCGTTTCGAGGAAAAAACATTCATTCACAAATGTGCCCCCACACCCACCATGGAGCCACAATTAGAGGCAGGACACCCGACAAGAAGCTATCGCCGATCATGCCGGGGCCCCCTAGGGGTGCGTCGTGAGTATACGCCCCACAATCGCCACCTTAAGAACTGACAGTCCGTCGAGATCGGGTTCAGTGACGAAAGGGGGATTGACAATAAAAGGTTCCCCTCGCTCTCGATGTTGGGTACTACAGTTCTACGGGTGCAAGAGTATGCCTCCTCAAGCACCCGGGCGTCAAAATATAAGAAGTCCAAAGAAAGATCCAAAACAAGCAAAAGGTCGACAGGAAAGACAAGCAGATAGGAGAAGAGGGGGAGAAAAACGAAACAGAAGGAAAAGGAAAAGGTGCTAGGCATAATTGGAAAGGACGGCAGCAGGAGCACAAGGCTAGAAAAGGACAGAGGACTGTCCCAAGGAGCATTACACTCCGGCAGCTGCCCACTAAGCCCCCCTCACGGCAGCAACGAGCCGAGCGGGGAGGGGGGAAGGAAGAGAAGGAGGTGGTGGAGAACCACAAACAGTAGGACAAGGAGAAGGAGAACGCCCCATCAAAAAGATAAAAACTGGAATCAGCTACGCAGAACAAAAAGTTCCAAGCAGCACGGACTATGGCGAATCTCTCAATTTGAGGATGCGTGAGTCTCTCAAAAAAATTAAAAATACTCGATCGTTTGCGTGGCCCACGAGGTGATCCTCAGCGAACCAAAAGGTGAGTGAGACTGGTATTTCCCGTGAGCGCCCACCCACACTAAAATGTGTATAATCTTTTAAGTTTTCTCATTTTAATTGTCATGCTACGTCGTTCATTTTGGTATCAAATTGTTTGCAATAGAATTTTCTAAAGGGATGTATACATGGAAGGCCGAAAAAAGCCTGGCGTGCCACCCACAGCAAACCCGAAAATCGACTGAACCTTACCTGTGAGCGAGCACCCATCAACATGCACACTACACTGGCACTTGAATGTGTATACTTTTTAATTTTCTCATCTCAGTTTTCGTGCTACGTCGTTTATTTTGGTATCAGTAGCAAGGTTTTATATGAAAAAATAACTACAATATAAATTGGGGAGGTAATTAGACTGGTAAAGATATATGTCTTAAGTACTAATACTGGGGAAGTAAGTAATATCGATGTCAACATAGAAGATAGTACCTCTATTTATATGTTTATTTTTAGTTTTTTTCCAGAAAGTAGGATGGGAATCAATCCCTCTGAGAATTGTATAAGAATGTGATCATGTTTCGTGTTATGAACAATACCTTCTACTCTATCTTTTTGAGGGTTCTTTATCAGATGAAATAGTCGCTATATATGAACATCTCCCAAATATTAAATAAAGTTTACTCCCCTCATTTTTTGGCCCTCCCATAGGGTCATTTTCATTTTATGTACTCTGGGAGATAAAATGTCCGGAGGATTTTATATACTGTACTGTGGTATATAAAACATTGCAAATGTACATAAAACTAGCGATTTGTATATAAAATTAAGGAAAAATAACCAGGGGTTAACGACGCATATGACTTGTTAAGAGGAAGACACTATAAGAGGAAGTAAAGTTTCTTTATATTGTAGTAAGAATATTATATTATTACTTAATATTTTTCTATTTTAATTATTATTCATCCTTTTCCATGTGTTTAATGATCTCTGATCAATTTTCCCAACACGTATGTACCACACATTGGCTCTAATCGTTCATCCATATCATTACAAATGATAGGTTGATAGTAGCAGGGGAATATAAAGATTAGCTGTAATTTTACATATATACATATCACGGGATATAAAAGGAATAGTAATTTTTTTCCATGACCCATTCATTATTTTCTCACTGACACATCACATTAATGTGATTACTCTCTGTGTATGATTATTATTATTATTATTTATATTGTATAATCTACATTACTTCTGTAATGATATGAATGAACGGTAAGAGCCCTCTATAAGTTTGGGAAAAGTTTTCTGAGATCATGGCGAAAGGATAAATAATAATAATTATAACAAATAAAGCTATATAGAGTTATTTTCTAACCATGCAAATAGATGTCAGTTTACCATAAATGTGTTCTGCAGTTAAGATATTCAGAGACTGACTCTGTAACTCCCCTCAAATAAGCAATGGAGCATTCTTACATAGTTCACTGTCACAAAATTGGAATAACATCTACAGGTTCGGGAAGTTCAAATGAAATCTTTTTAAAATCAAGCACTGTCACTATGTACTTATTCAGCTATACAGATATAAACACACCACACATTGGATGAAAAAAAGATTTAACAAGTAAATATAAAACTATAAACTCTCTTATAATAATAATAATAATAATACACCATAATAATGTTTATTTATTATTATTATTATATATGCTTATTAAAAAAAGAATTGAGATTTTAGTTTTATATATACACTGGAGAAGTTGTACCTAATGTGGCACTTCCTAATTATCGAATCGTGATGATTAACCTCTGTAACCCTATTGCCTATATGTGAAAATCAAATTTCTTATGTGAATATACAATTAATGAGAGGGGAGTGATATTCTATATAATGCGTTCTCTTAATTATCAGTCAGTACTGGAGAGAATGGAGAATTAAATGAGAAGTAGTAGTTTGATCCCTAAAATTTTGATAACTTGGCAGGCATATGTTGAAATAAAATTTCTAAGTATAAAATTTGTGAGAGGTAGGGGCATTTTATTGGATGCAGTTCCGAGACGCCATCAAAGTGATAACTAATTATCACTCATAATGACCAGAGGATATATAAAGAGATGGCGACACCGTTAGCAGGCAGTTACCCAACCCTTCTCAAGTATTCGACTTAAGTTCATCCTTCTTTTCAATTGAAGAGTTAAGTTGGTGAGTTTGATTTTTTTTCCTCACTTGAAACAAAAGGTGTGTTTGAAATTCCATTTTATAATTTTTAATTTATTAATTTTTTCATATTATTTATATTTCAGATAGTTTACTTAATACTTATATGATTGTCCATGACTACGACGGCGAATGAAGTGATCAACTACATTTTATTCTTCAGAAAGAATTGTTTCATGCTTCTAGGCTCAAAAGTGTTATTATGATTTTTTAGTCAAGGAAAGATCTCTTAGCTACAATAGTAGTGTTGAGGCGCTGTTGTAACAACTGGCCAACTGGGAGATTCGTTATTTTACTGAGGAAACGTAACTCATCCCTGCAGACGAATGAAGAAAACGTTGATGACAATTTTTAAATCATTCATTACCTAGAAACGGTAGGTAAACTACCCAAACCTTCAATATATATGGGTAAATATCCACAGTATGAGTTAACTACCCGTATGAATTATATTGTAGCAGTCCTCCGTGGTGAGTGGTAAGACACTGCCTGGCGTTCCGCGAGGCTATGTCATGGGTTCGTATCCTGGCCAGGGAGGATTTAATGGGCGCAATTCCTTAACTGTAGCCTCTGTTTAACGCAGCAGTAAAATGTGTTACTTGGATGAAAAAAACGATTCTTCGCGGCAGGGGATCGTACCAGGGACCTGCCCGAAACGCTACGGTACTGTGGCTGTACAAGAAATGTAACAATCTTGTATATAATCTCAAAAATGGAATGTTAATAAGATGCTGACTAAACTAGGATGCCTCAGATAGCGTCAATACCTTACAATGTTACCTCAAGGTCTCACTGAGGGGCGGATAAATTAATTTCTACATCTCTGAAATGCAGATGATGATGATTAAGCTACTAAGCTTCTAACCACTGCAGATTCAGTAAGTAAAGAATCTGTCTATGGTCAGACTCTAAACTCTACTGACAATGAAGATGGTACTGTACCAGAAANAAAACAGCACAGACTTATATAACAGTGTACCCTTAGCCATCCGACCAGTATCAGAGCCTGAATGGTGGCAACAAGTAACGTAGTGGCTGGAGAGAGGTAAAGCCACACAGACTTTTATGGGAGAGTACCCTGGGCCGACAGTCCAATAGCAGATCTATGGGAGTAGCAACACTCTGGTAACAAACAGCATAGAATACACCCACTGAACTGCATCGCTGGGGTGCAGATATAATAACCCAGCTGGCGACCTTGTTAAGAAGAAAATAGAGAAAACAGGCGGGAAAGGAGTTCCTGCAACCTTTTTGTCTGGCAGGCAAGACTCAGGAAGGTTATTGTAATAAGGAAAGCCTGAGTCTTCCTTCACTCCTCCACGGGTCTAAGCCGGAACTGTTAACAGCAGTTTCCCCGTGTTTGACTGAAGGGCTCCCAGGGTGAATCAGTGGCACCACCCTTTAGTGTAGGGAGCAAAGACCTGCGGTGGTGGGCATTGCTGGTCCTCTCCTGTGGGACCAAGGAGACTCCGGTGAATCCCAGGAGTCGGAGGGGCTGAGTATTCTGCCTTCTGAGCCCCTAGCAGCCGAGTGCTAGCGGAGCCCCGGCCCACCCCCGTGACAAGAACTGGCGACCTTGCCAGGATTCGAACCACAGTAGCCAAGAACTGGAAACTTCACCAGGAAGCGTGGATCAGGCTACAGTGTTGCCATGGTATGGTAATCAAGCTGCAGTGTTGCACAAATTTCAAGACAGTGTTGCCAGGGTACTAATACAGTGTGGCCAGTGAATTCAGTGGTACTGTTACCCAACCAGCTAAGGGACTGAAATGGTGAAATTAGTACCTACTAACTTGTCTGTGCTGTCGTGTATGATCGATGATATAGAGATGGAGGAGGACAAAGTAAAGAAATTTATTAACACAAGGGACGAGAGGATTTGGAAGAGTGTACCAAGGCCCAGCTCCAACAAGTGGCAAGCCACTTTGGGATCAGGTTGAGGACGACTAAGGTTGCGGAGCGAAGGATAGAAATCATGGCACAGCTCACAGCTCGAGAGGAGGCGACGGCAGAGGAGCCATCTCAAGGAGAGCGTCCAAAGAAGAGCCATCGCAAGGTGAACCGTCCCGACTGGAGCCACCCCAAGCGCCTACCAGTGTGGAGGAAATTCACAGTGAACATGGGAGCAGTGGAAGGTCCAGCTGTAGTAAGAGGAGCCTGCAACTGGAAATAATGAAGAAGCAACTGGAAGCCCAGCTGCGATGAGAGGAGAGAGAAGTGCAAATGCAGCGAGAGGAGCGTGAGCGAGAAGCACGGCTGCAGCGAGAGGAACGTGCAGCTGAGCTGCAGCGAGAGGAGCGTGAGCGAGAAGCACGGCTGCAGCGAGAGGAACGTGAAGCTCGGCTGCGGCGAGAAGAAGGAGAGACAACTGCGACTGGAGGAGATAAAGGCAAAGAAAACAGTCTAATTGGTTCGCATTGAGCGTGGTCTGCCCTCACTACCTGCACGGCGGGATGACTTCAAGGTAAGGGAACAGGACTTACCTACGTTCGAACCACAAGAAGCTGAGGCGTTCTTCGAACACTTCGAACGGATAGCAACTCTGAAGGAGTGGCCAGAAGATGATTGGGCTGCTCTGGTCCAGGGCAGGTTGACTGGTGAGGCCCGGGAAGCCTACAACATTCTGGACCTAGAGGAGTGTGCTAGTAACACCGCAATTAAGAATGCGGTGCTCCACTCGTTCCGGCTGACTCCAGAGATGTACCGGAAGCGGTTCAGAGAGTGTACGAGAGCGTCGGGAAAGTCTTACGCCGAGACCGCCAGGGATATGGAACGGAAATTCCTACAATGGTTGAAGGCGGAGGAAGCGGAGTCGGCGGATGATATCAAACGACTGATAGTGATGGAGAAGTTTATGTCAGTGCTCCATCCTGAGTTGCGAGTAAGGGTGAAAGAAGCAGGTATTAAGGACCTAAAGGCTGCAGCGGACTGAGCCAACATGCTGGAGGAGGCACTACATCTCAGGAGGGAAGGGCCGACCAGACACTCGCCTTACCCCAGGTTGGGAGGGAACTTTAGGAGTTCAGGAGGAACGAGGATGGGTGGGGGCTCTCCCAAGAGTAGTGTGCCCGATGAAGTAACCCGGTTCAAGAGCTCAAGGGACGCAGGGAGGAAGCTCCAAGCTGTGAGCAGTGGACCTAGCTCGGGAGCGAGTGCTGCTGCCCGGGAACCGACGACGGGGAGTCCTAGGAGGACCCAGGGAACCTCTACCGTTGGTGCTACTAGGGTGACTGGTAGAGGGTCGCCCAGGAGAGGCGGTCGGTGTTACAACTGTAGGGGACGAGGACACTTTGCAAGGGAGTGCGGTCGCCCCAAGAACGGTGGAAACGTGGCTTTCGTGAGGATAGGACGTGAAGAAGCCAACGATAATTCAGGCGATATGCCAGTGGTAAGGGAGAAGAGGATTCACCCCTTTGTGTGTGAGGGGACAGTAAAGATAAGAGGAGCTGATCCTCGGAAGGAGGTCTCGCCGGATCCGAGTCACCAACTCACTTCTTCGTGGAGAAGGAGTGCTAATCAGGCAGTGGAGACCGGTTAGGGAAGAAGCGGGTGATGATATGCTGAGAGTGAGGCGTCAGGTGGTGGTGCCGGCGCGGTACAGAAACGCGGTACTGAAGCTTGCACACTCAGTGGATCCCGCGGGTCACTTGGGAGTGACCAAGACCTTAAGCAGGCTTCGGGAACATTTTTATTGGCCGGGCATGGACGCAGATGTAAGAAGAAATTGCAAGACATGTTTCCCTTGCCAGAGGGCGGGGAAGAACGTCCCCGCCATCCCAAAAGCACCTTTGGTTCCAGTTCCTGCATTTGGCCAGGCGTTTGAACGCCTAATAATCGACGTCGTGGGACCATTACCTAAGACAAGAATGGGAAATAATTACTTATTGACTATCATGTGTGCTTCGACGAGATTTCCAGAGGCGATCCCAGTGCGGAAGGTGACATCGAGATGCGTCATGGGACACCTTCAGCGGTTCTTTGCTTGGGTAAGTGTGCCCAAGGAGATTCACTCCGACTGTGGAAGTGTTTTCCAGTCGAGGTGGTTTAGGCAGGCTATTGCGAGCTGGGGAATAGCCCAACTACGATCGTCTCCCTATAGACCTCAATCGCAGGAAGCGACTGAGAGGTTCCATTCCACTCTGAAGACCATCTTAAGAGTGTATTGTGCAGAACAGGGAGCGGAATGGGATGAGGCTGTCTGTCCAGCCCTGTTTGCGATCCGGGATGCTATAGTTGAGTCTCTTGGATTCTCTCCATTCCAGCTAGTGTTTGGGCACGAAGTAAGGAGCCCGTTATTGATGCTGAAGGAGCAGTTGACGGTGGAGAAAACATTAGTGACAGTGGAAGAGTATGTGCGGAAATTCCATGAACGATTGGAAACGGCGAAGGAATTGGCTGCTGATCACCTGAAGACAGCTCAAGAGAAGATGTCGATCTGGTACGACAAGAAGGCTGTCCCAAGGGAGTTCGAGGCAGGAGCCAGAGTGATGATGTTGCTACCTGGGAGAGGTAGAGTGACGGAATCATGCTTTGGTGGTCCATACTCGGTTGTTCGGCGTGTGGGTCCTGTAACTTATGAGATCAGCAAGCCGAATCGCCCCAACAAGTCACAAGTATGTCACATCAACCGTTTAAAGCCATACTTCCCAGAGGAGCAAGAGAGTGTGGGACTGAAGGGAGCAACAAAGTCGGGAGAAGGGAAATTGGCTCTGTGTATGGAGATGAGCCAAGTGTTGCCAGCAGAGGAAAGAAAGTGGGCCCGTGCCGATGGTACGCGCCTGTCAAATACAGAGAGTTTGGTACATCTGGAAGAGAGGCTGCGTCATCTGGATAAAGGGAAAAGGAGAGATCTAGTGACCCTGATACGAAGGAACAAGTCGCTCTTCACGGATGTGCCCCGACGGCACAAGTGTGTGGTGCACGAGATGGACGTGCGCGGAGGAAAGCCAGTCAAGCAGAGCGCTTATCGGGTGAGTCCTGAGAAGAGGAGGATCATGCAACAGGAGGTGGAATATCTGTTAGCAAATGATCTCGCTGAGCCCAGCAACGGTGAGTGGAGCTCGCCCTGTGTGCTGGTCAAGAAGAGTGACGGGTCATATCGTTTTTGCACTGATTATCGCAGAGTGAATTCCATAACTGTGTCGGATTCTCACCCGATGCCTCGGATAAGTAATTGCGTCGACCAAGTGGGAAACGCAAGGTTTGTCACCAAGGTCGACCTGCTGAAAGGGTATTATCAAATCCTTTGTCTCTGAGTGCGAGAAAGATCTCAGCGTTTGCTACTCCAGACAGATTGTACCAGTACAAAGTGCTTCCGTTTGGTATGAAGAACAGCGAAAGTTGTTTCCAGAGGATAATGAACGAAGTGCTAAGAGGGATGGAAGGCTGCGCCTTGTAAATAGACGACATAGTGGTTTACGCCGATAGCTGGAAACAACACATGGATCGACTGACGGAGTTATTCCAATGGTTGGAAGAAGTGAACCTGACAGTTAATCTGGCCAAGAGCGAATTCGGAAAGGCCCGATTAGAATACTTAGGTTTCTTCGTGGGTCAAGGGAAAGTGACTCCAGTAGACCAGAAAGTGAAGGCAATCAAAGAATATCCGAATCCCAGGACGAGAAAAGAATTGTTACGATATCTAGGGATGACCGGATACTATAGAGGATTTTGCAAGAACTTCGCGACAGTGGCACACCCTCTGACTAAATTACTATCTAAGAACGTTAGATGCAAGTGGGGGAAAGCATGCCAGGAGTCTTTCGAGAAGACTAAGAAGTTATTAACCGAAGCGCCAGTGCTGATTTCGCCCGACTTTGAGTCAGACTTTATCTTGTACGTCGACGCTAGCGACGTGGGGATTGGAGCCATGTTGGCTCAAGAGAAGGACGGAGTTCACCGTCCAGTAGCATTCTACTCGAAGACATTCGAAAAGTACCAGAGGGCTTATAGTACAGTGGAAAAGGAAGCCTTAGCCCTGATCCTGGCACTGAAGCATTTCGACGTCTATGTGGGTGGAGGTACTAGACCGGTGCAAGTGTTCATCGATCATAACCCCTTGACGTTCGTGCACAGGATGAAAAAAAAAGAACCAAAGGCTGACAAGATGGGCCCTACTGTTACAAGAGTACTGGCTAGGAATCAGGCACATTACAGGAAGGGAGAATGTGGTAGCAGATGCCCTCTCCTGGATTTCCTAACCGATATGACTCTTATTTTAAAGGGAGGGGTATGTTATGGTGCCCTCTCCTATTTCTTTCGTTTGCCTGCTTTAAGAGTCATATCAGCTCTCCCTACTGATTCTCTAAGGTACAGGGAGTCTGTGGATATATATGTGGCGACCAGACCGGCCGCCAAATAAGGGAGAAATTTACAATATAAGTTGTAGGTAAAGGGGAAAGTTGTGCCCTGATACAAATGAAATAGTACCCCCTTCCTGCAGACCCGCCATGTTGTAGAAAACGCTAGCCGTGTGTGGATTGGGTGGCTTGGGTCACGGACGACCAATCAGAGCCCACCGTGACGTCACTGAGTGCCCTGGGCGGCGCCAACGTCAGAGTTGACCTGACTGTGGAGGTGAGAGGACGCGCCTCGGTCAGCTCTCGAGGATTTGAGGCCCTACAAGCCTTATTCAGTGGATTAGAGCTGGCCATCGCAGCCCACCATAGATATTGGAGACCCTGCACTTCTGGGAAGCAAAAAGGAACCAAGTTCATTGAGCAAAAGAGTGACAAACTTGGAAAATAGTCGGCGACGACGCTGGGCGCCGCTGCTGGACGTTGAGGGGCTGGAAGGTGTGGCGGGCAGGCCTAGCTGTGACTGGGTCACATCCACTGAGGGTTTTGGAGGGACGACACCGTTCCTAGGACAAGGAGCAACGCCTTGTGGAAGGGACGAGTGTGTGAATATAGTGATTAGCTCAGTGCCCGTTGGTGAACTAGGATTGGGATAGCTGAATCTCAGGGATTGGAACGGCGACGACACGAAGGCTTCATGTCACCTGAGGACCTGTGGAACGTTACTGGATCATCAAGGATCGACTCAGGAAGCGTGGGAACCTCACACCATCGAGGAACAGGCGTCGTGAGCCAGGAATATAAAGGTAGATCATTTTTCCCTCCCATTACCCCTTGTGAGAGTAGGCTAGAAAGGCCACGATATTGACTTATGTATGTGGCAGTATGACATTAATACTTTAGTAGTAGAATAGGCTGCAGGGCAGCTTGTGTCCAGGACTGTTGGAGAGGACAGTGTGTGGGGGCGGCAGGACAGTGAAGAAGAGGTGCCGACATGGTGAAGAGGCCCTTCTGTGAGTGAGTGAGTGACTCCTGTCTATCTGCCCAGTTGAAGGAGTGGTTGGAGGTCATGAAAGAAGAGTTGCAGACGATCTCCAGATTTATTATCCTTATTTCCATTTCCATGTATTGCTTGTGATTGTATGTGTGATTATGTAATTTGTGTCAGTAAATTCACACATTTTATCCTTGTGTTTAAGTGTGCCTCCATTATAATATTTATCTATGAGCATACACGAAGGTTATCATAGTACCACCTAGGGAACACTACGTTCTCTATAGAAGTTCTTATTGCCTGGAGAGTGGTAAAACAGCACAGACTTACATAAAAGTGTACCCTTAGCCATCCGACCAGTATCAGAGCCTGAATGGTGGCAACAAGTAACGTAGTGGCTGGAGAGAGGTAAAGCCACACAGACTTTTATGGGAGAGTACCCTGGGCCGACAGTCCAATAGCAGATCTATGGGAGTAGCAACACTCTGGCAACAAACAGCATAGAATACACCCACTGAACTGCATCGCTGGGGTGCAGATATAATAAACCAGCTGGCGACCTTGTTAAGAAGAAGATAGAGAAGACAGGCGGGAAAGGAGTTCCTGCAACCTTTTTGTCTGGCAGGCAAGACTCAGGGAGGTTATTGTTATAAGGTAAGCCTGAGTCTTCCTTCACTCCTCCACGGGTCTAAGCCGGAACTGTTAACAGCAGTTTCCCCATGTTTGACTGAAGGGCTCCCAAGGTGAATCAGTGGCACCCCCCTTTAGTGTTGGGAGCAAAGACCTGCGGTGGTGGGCATTGCTGGTCCTCTCCTGTGGGACCAAGGAGACTCCAGTGAATCCCGGGAGTCAGAGGGGCAGAGTATTCTGCCTTCTGAGCCCCTAGCAGCCGAGTGCTAGCGGAGCCCCGGCTCAACCCCCGTGACACACGGTAGTGTACCTCTAGGAGCAGAACAGAGGTTCATGGTGATCACACATGATATATAAGGGAAATGCTTAAATACTTATTGGCGTGTAAGATGCAGTGTAAGGCGAGCGATTGATTTCTTTTTGTGTTCGGGAATATTTATGCTAAGGTTTTTGGTGTTTCAGCCACAAGCTGAGGTTTTATTTACTTTTAGAGCTGATTGAACAGTACTGTTGTGACGATATTGCAATCTCCATTTAGTGAGGGAGTAGTAAGTGCTATGTCAAGAGTTGAGCAGCCACTTGATTTGGACTGTTGGTGAAGCCAGGTTATAATATTGGATTGCTACGCGGTCGTAGCAGTTTAGAGTGTTATATGCAAATATTTCATTCTTTTTATGTTGTGTTTCGTGTATTTTTTTTGTTTATATAATGGATATTGTTAGCTGGCTTTTGCTCCTGTCCTGGTGAGGCTTCCCAGAAAGAGAGAGAGAGAGAGAGAGAGAGAGAGAGAGAGAGAGAGAGAGAGAGAGAGAGAGAGAGAGAGAGAGAGAGAGAGAGAGAGAGAGAGAGAAAATGGACAACAGCTGCAGACAGGGTGATAGAAAGTACTAATTTACAAAAGGGGGATTGAGAAGATCATTCCAAACAAGGAGAGAGTGGGGAGTCACAGCAGCTCAATTAGGGTGTGTACACCACACAACGAGGCCAGTGTTGGAGCCGCACCTCTTGATATTTGATGTTGAACCTCCAAGATCAAGACGTGTACAGGGTGATCTCCTGAGAAAACTTCAAGCACTGCAGAGTTCATTGCTGGTCGACCAACGGTAGTGGGAGTATGGCTGCCGAGGTTGGTTGTCCATTCTAGCAGATATTGGTTGCAAGACGTTGTCCACCTGTACACAAGTAACAGTCTGGTGCAGTAACCACAGCTCTCTTTGGAGGTTCAAGTTCCATATGCTCCAACTCCCTCAGGCCCGGGACAGAAGGAAAACGATTTTACATGAACAAATTGTTGATATTATGTACCCATGCTGCAAGTCAAGATATATTTGATTGTGGATTTTATATGGATAATTTCCCAATGAAAGAAAATTCACTACCCCCAATTTGTGGTTATGAAACTTGAACTTCAAGATGGTAATAATGAAGTGGAATGTAAAATGTTGGCTAAGAATATTAGTTCCTCAGACTCATTTGCTAGCATTAAATTTTACATTAATGTGATAGTCGAGGAAGAAGAAATAACAAAAGAATTACAAGGAGAAGGAGGAAGAGGAGGAGAATCACAAACAATAGAAGGAGAAGGAGGAGGAAGAGAATCAGAAACAGGAGGAGGAGAGGGAGGAGGAAAAGAAACAGAAACAGTAGGAGGAGGAGGAGGAAGAGAATCAGAAATAGTAGGAGGTAGAAGAGAATCACAAACAATACGAGGAAAAGGAGGAGGAAGAGAATCACAAGCAATGGGGATGCACATAATACAGTTATTACAAGCTCATTTTGGAGGAAGAGAATCCCAAACAGAAAGGAAGAGAATCCCAAACAGAAAGGAAGAGAAGTAAGTAGTAAGTAATTATCAAAAGAAGGCACCAAACCGGGAAGGCTATGTAGCACCATCAAATGTGCAGAATAATCAGAGGGCGCTAAATATCACCAAGGATACCAATACGAGAACAAAAACGCATAAGGCGAACGATATCAAAAGTATCCGAGTCACCAAGAATTCTATCGAGGGACAAGTGACTGCGAGGGGCGATCGGAAAGCAAGACACACGCTCGTCTTGAAAGTCAAGACATTCAAGAAGGACATGCACGACCGTAAGAGGGGCAGTGCAATTAGGACAATAAGGAGCAGGGCGATGCTCCATCAAGTGACCATGGGTTAAGCGAGTATGGCCTGTACGCAACCTCGCCAGAGCAGTTTCCCACCACCGATTACGGTGGTAGGAGGATGGCCACGAGGAAACATAACATTTAAGAGTACGGAGTTTGCTACCAGTAACAGACCACCAAGAAGCCTGCCAACGGGTAAGGATGGAGGAATGGATAACCGGGTAAAAGTCGGAATATGGAATACCTTTACGAGAAACGGGACAAGAGCAGACAGCTTCCTTGGCGGCAGCATCCGCACGCTCATTTAAAGACACACCAATATGGCTGGGAACCCAACAAAACTCAACCGACTTAAACCTACTGTGTACAAGAAACAGCCAATGCTGGATCTCGACAACTACCGGATGAACCGGATTAAAGGACCCGAGAGCCATGAGGGCACTACGAGAGTCAACAACAACCACAAAGGAAGACTGACAACGAGAAAGCAGGAGACGAAGAGCATAGAGAATAGCATAAAGCTCCGCTGTAAAGATGCTAGTCTCCGGAGGTAAGCGACACATATAAGTGCGATCAGGAAAAACAACAGAGTAGCCAACACCGTCCGCAGACTTAGACCCATCGGTGAAGACAGAAACGGAGCGGGAGTGAGAAGAAAAGTGCTCAAGGAAAAGGCGTTTAGAACCGTAGGAGGGGTAAAAGCTTTAGTGACCGGGTCAAGGACGTACAAAACTGCGGAAGGGGGACTCTCCACGGGGGCAAAGAAGGAACAACACGGGGAGAAACATTAGAAACACGAACGGAAAGAGAATCCTGTAAGCGAGATAACCGGACAGAAAGAGGGAGGTGGTGAAGAGGAACAGGAACCGCAGGAGGGGTAAAAGTTAAAGCACGACAGAGGCGAGAGGAAGGATGTTGCAAGGACCGCGCAAGATAGCGAAGACAGTAGCGATCACGGCGGTCCTGGAGAGACAGGAAGCCAGTGTCAACATACAAGCTAAGGACGGGAGTCGAACGGAAGGCACCAGAACTGAGGCGCAGCCCAGTATGGTGCAAAGCATCAAGACGGCGAAGAGCAGAAGGAGAAGCAGAAGAGTAAGCAGGGCAACCATAATCGAGCTTAGACAGGACGAGAGAGGAATGCAAAGCAAGGAGAGTGCGCCTATCCGCTCCCCAAGAAGTATGGGACAATACTCGAAGGAGGGTAAGGGCCTTAGAGCACTCAACACGGAGGTAAGAGATATGGGGAGACCAAGACAAACGAGTGTCAAGGAATAACCCCAAAAGCTTCGCGGAATCTTTGTACTCAAGGGGATGACCATAAAGTGACAAAGAGGGACGAAGAACGACCCGTTTCCGAGTAAAAGACATGGCACAAGTCTTAGAAGTAGAGAACTTGAAGCCATGATCGGTGGCCCAAGACGACGCGGCATCAATCGCAAGTTGAAGCCTGCGTTGAAGGAGAGGCGAATCATCACCCTGACAGCAAAGGGTAAGATCATCGACATAGAGAGCGGAGAAGACACCTGAAGGAAGAGAGGAAAGAACACCATTGAGGGCAACCAGAAAAAGAGTAGTGCTCAGAACACTACCCTGGGGCACACCTTCGTATTGCTGAAAAGAGGCAGAGAGAGCGGTACCAAGGCGCACCCGAAAGGAACGACGAGAGAGGAAGCTGCGGAGAAAGAGTGGGAGATGACCACGAAGGCCAAAAGAATGAAGCTGGGATAGAATATGATATCGCCAGGTGGTGTCGTAAGCCTTTTCCAGGTCAAAAGGACGGCAACACCGGAGGTCCTCGCAGCAAAAGCAGTATGAATATAGACCTCCAAGTTCACCAGAACATCTGTCGTGCTGCGGCACTTGCGGAAACCAAATTGAGAAGGGGAGAGGAGGTGATGGTGTTCCAGGAACCACATCAGACGAACGTTAACCATACATTCAAAGAGTTTGCAGACACAACTTGTGAGGGCAATAGGGCGAAAGTCCTTAGGGGAAGTTCCCAGAGACCCTGGTTTGCGAACAGGGAGAACAACGGCATCGAGCCAGTCCTCAGGGACTGACGACGACTCCCAGATCCGATTATACAGACTCAGTAAATACTGAGACGTATTTACTGAGTAGAGGGCAGAACGAAGTTCAGATAGAGAGAAGGGATCATTATAGGAAAGTCGAAGACGAGTGCAGAAATCTAAAGGACGAGACTCAAGGACAGGTTTACGAAGAAGGAAAGATTGGGGAAGAAGAAGACCAGAGCTAACAGAAGAAAAGTGGGAACCCAGTTCGGTAGCGACCTGCAACGGGTCCGCCACAAGAGTACCACGGAGGTGAAGGACCGGGGAAACATCGGGAACGAACTTACCCGCTATCTTGCGGATACGCTTCCATATCTGTGGCAGGGGAGTTTCGGACGTAATTGTGGAGACATGAGAAGCCCAACATTCACGTTTAGCCGTACGGATGGCCCTATGGGCCACCGCACTCGCCTTCTGAAAGAAAAGAAAAGAATCGGTCGTCTGCCAACGGCGGTGCCTCTTCCAGGCTGCACGCTTACAGCAGACAGCCCGAGCACAATCCGCATTCCACCAGGGAACGCACCTCCGTGGACCCCGAGAGGAAGTGCGAGGAATAGAGCGGAGGGCAGCGTCGATGATAGTGTCATGAAAAAGGAGGAGAGCACGAGGGAGAGGCAGAAGGGAGAGGTCAGAGAGAACAGCACTGAGGGTAAATAGGTTCCAGTCCGCTTGAGCAAACCACCACCTAGGGAAAGAGAGGGAAGGGCGATGAGAGAAAAAGGACACAAGGATGGGGAAATGATCACTGCCATGGAGGTCATCAAGAACCTGCCACGTGAAATCTAAGTAAAGAGAGGAAGAGCAGAGAGAAAGATCAAGACAGGAAAGGGTGCGAGTCCGAGAGTCCAAATGAGTGGGCTCACCAGAATTCAGAAGAGACAGGGAAGAAGAGAGGAGAAACGGCTCAAGAAGGCGACCCCGGGTATTCGTCAGAACGTCACCCCAAAGAGAATGACGACAATTGAAGTCACCCAGCAGGAGCACAGGCTCCGGCAAGGAGTCCAAGAGGTGTTTCAAATCAGGAAGAGAAAGCGGGACACTCGGGGGGAGATAATTGGAACAAACTGTGTACCATTTCCCCACAAAGATACGAGCAGCAGAACAATGGAGGGGCAAAGGAAAAAGTAAAGGAACAAAGGGAACATCAGTGCGAATCAAGAGAGCAGAAGAATTAGGAGCCCCAGCAATGGCTGGGGGCGGGGAGGGGAGAGAAAGGAATAGCCACGAAAACGACCAGGACGAGCACCAAGCATCGGCTCCTGGAGACAGACACAAAGGGGTGAAAACCGTGAAATCAGAAGTTGGAGTTCGAAGAAATTGGCGTAATAACCTCGAACGTTCCATTGAAGAAGAGACATCGACGAGAAGAGAAAGGACAACAACAGAGAACAAGGAAGAAACAAAGGCGAAAGAGCAACACAGCACGTTAAAGAATATCAGGGTCGGGATCAGGGTCAGCAAAGTCAGGGTTAGGGGGCATGGGTAAACTGAGCAAAGACGGAGGAAAAGAAGCGGGAGAACAGACCAGGGGGGGCGGGCGGGGTCCGGAGAAGGAGGAGGAGACAATGGAGAGGAGCAGTCAAGGACAGCAGCAGGAAGAGGAGGAGTAGAAAGAGGGGAGTGCACCACAGCAAGGGCAGCAACCGAAAGGGAAGCAGGGGCCAAAGAAACCTCCATAGCAGGAACAGGGGGAGCAACCACTGAAATGGGAGGGGAAGGAGCAATAGAGCCAGTAGTAGGGGCTGAGGAAGAAAGCGAAGCCTTCTTACCCGCCGGGGAGGAGGAAGGAGAGGAGCCAGGCTTCGCTTCTGACTTAAAGAGACCGGTGTCCCAGCAACTACGTACCGGGCAACGGATTCCAGTGTCTCAACAGGAGAAGCCGAACGAGAGCACACACGACGGCCGTTAGGAGAGCGATGGACATCCGCCTGCACCGACAGGCGGCGGGAGAGTCAATAGATGGAGGAGAAGGATGGGAAGGAGGATCGGAGGGAGATGAGGAAGAAGACACAGGAGACACGACAGACCGGGTAGGAAGAAGGGGAACTCCAGACAGAGGACCAGGAGGGGGACCCGTCGGGACAGGACTCAAAGGAACAGAGGAGGGGGCAGTGAGCGTATCAGGGTCCAAGGCCCGGAAACGGTTGTGAGTCTGAGGAAGGTGGGAAGGACGAGGAGAAGAGCGCAACACACGAGCATAAGAGATATTAGCATAAGGCGGGAGACGGCGAACCTGGCGCCTCGCCTCAGGAAAAGATAAACGCTCCCGGTGCTTCAAGTTGAGGACGGCTGCCTCAAGCTTGTAATGGATACAGGCACGGGAGAAGGTAGGATGGGCCTCACCGCAGTTGAGGCAGCGAGCCTGGGGAGAAGTGCACTCCGACTTAGAGTGACCTTCGCCACCACACAAAGGACAGAGAGAGACAGTCCCAGAGCAGCGGAGGGCACCATGCCCAAACCTCCAGCACTTGTTACAGAGCCTAGGAGAATGAATGTACTCTTGGACAGAGCACCTGGCACCAGCAAGAATGACAGAGGGTGGAAGGGTCCTACCATCAAAGGTAATCTTCACAACCCGAAGGGGTTGACGGCGACTACCACGAGGGGGACGAGTAAACGTGTCCACCTGGAGAATAGAATGGCCCTGGGCAGCAAGGATATGTCGAATATCGTCGTGGCAGTCTCGCAGATCCCGAACACCGGTCGCAACATGGGGCGGGAGCAGAATAGTGCCAACACTGGCATTCAACTGAGCGTTCTTAGAGACCCGAACAGGGGTCTCGCGAAGGCAGGATAAGGCAGCCAAGTGGGAAGCAGCATCCTGAGAAGCAGCAGCGATGACACGTGTACCAAGGCGAGTGGGGTTGAAAGTAACGGAGGCATCCACGGAATCAACGAGATGTCGTTGGAGGGAGAAATCATCAGGAGGCGCAGAATCAAGAGGGAGATCAAAATATTTGGCCCACGAAGCGGGACCAAACAAGGCTTGATAGGTATCAGAACTGGAAGGAATCGAGCGAGGGCGGCCGAGACGAGGATGGCGGTGAGAACCCCTAGAGAGAGAGGGGTTAAAAGGCGCAGTAGTTACAACGAGAGATGGAGCCGCGCCAGGGGACGAGGTAGTCACCACCGGGGGCTTGGGGCTCGACCCAACCACAAAAGAGGGAGGGGAGCCGAGGGGAGGAGTCAGAGAGGCCAAAGGAGGAGCAAGGTCGGGGCCCAATGCAGCGGAGGCTACAGTGCCCGGTCTTCCAACACGGACCGACTCGGGGGCTTGGTCGCCCACCCCACGAGCCTGAGAAGGTAAAGCAGAAACAGTCGAAACAAGGTTTATCATCGTTTCGAGGAAAAAACATTCATTCACAAATGTGCCCCCACACCCACCATGGAGCCACAATTAGAGGCAGGACACCCGACAAGAAGCTATCGCCGATCATGCCGGGGCCCCCTAGGGGTGCGTCGTGAGTATACGCCCCACAATCGCCACCTTAAGAACTGACAGTCCGTCGAGATCGGGTTCAGTGACGAAAGGGGGATTGACAATAAAAGGTTCCCCTCGCTCTCGATGTTGGGTACTACAGTTCTACGGGTGCAAGAGTATGCCTCCTCAAGCACCCGGGCGTCAAAATATAAGAAGTCCAAAGAAAGATCCAAAACAAGCAAAAGGTCGACAGGAAAGACAAGCAGATAGGAGAAGAGGGGGAGAAAAACGAAACAGAAGGAAAAGGAAAAGGTGCTAGGCATAATTGGAAAGGACGGCAGCAGGAGCACAAGGCTAGAAAAGGACAGAGGACTGTCCCAAGGAGCATTACACTCCGGCAGCCGCCCACTAAGCCCCCCTCACGGCAGCAACGAGCCGAGCGGGGAGGGGGGAAGGAAGAGAAGGAGGTGGTGGAGAACCACAAACAGTAGGACAAGGAGAAGGAGAACGCCCCATCAAAAAGATAAAAACTGGAATCAGCTACGCAGAACAAAAAGTTCCAAGCAGCACGGACTATGGCGAATCTCTCAATTTGAGGATGCGTGAGTCTCTCAAAAAAATTAAAAATACTCGATCGTTTGCGTGGCCCACGAGGTGATCCTCAGCGAACCAAAAGGTGAGTGAGACTGGTATTTCCCGTGAGCGCCCACCCACACTAAAATGTGTATAATCTTTTAAGTTTTCTCATTTTAATTGTCATGCTACGTCGTTCATTTTGGTATCAAATTGTTTGCAATAGAATTTTCTAAAGGGATGTATACATGGAAGGCCGAAAAAAGCCTGGCGTGCCACCCACAGCAAACCCGAAAATCGACTGAACCTTACCTGTGAGCGAGCACCCATCAACATGCACACTACACTGGCACTTGAATGTGTATACTTTTTAATTTTCTCATCTCAGTTTTCGTGCTACGTCGTTTATTTTGGTATCAGTAGCAAGGTTTTATATGAAAAAATAACTACAATATAAATTGGGGAGGTAATTAGACTGGTAAAGATATATGTCTTAAGTACTAATACTGGGGAAGTAAGTAATATCGATGTCAACATAGAAGATAGTACCTCTATTTATATGTTTATTTTTAGTTTTTTTCCAGAAAGTAGGATGGGAATCAATCCCTCTGAGAATTGTATAAGAATGTGATCATGTTTCGTGTTATGAACAATACCTTCTACTCTATCTTTTTGAGGGTTCTTTATCAGATGAAATAGTCGCTATATATGAACATCTCCCAAATATTAAATAAAGTTTACTCCCCTCATTTTTTGGCCCTCCCATAGGGTCATTTTCATTTTATGTACTCTGGGAGATAAAATGTCCGGAGGATTTTATATACTGTACTGTGGTATATAAAACATTGCAAATGTACATAAAACTAGCGATTTGTATATAAAATTAAGGAAAAATAACCAGGGGTTAACGACGCATATGACTTGTTAAGAGGAAGACACTATAAGAGGAAGTAAAGTTTCTTTATATTGTAGTAAGAATATTATATTATTACTTAATATTTTTCTATTTTAATTATTATTCATCCTTTTCCATGTGTTTAATGATCTCTGATCAATTTTCCCAACACGTATGTACCACACATTGGCTCTAATCGTTCATCCATATCATTACAAATGATAGGTTGATAGTAGCAGGGGAATATAAAGATTAGCTGTAATTTTACATATATACATATCACGGGATATAAAAGGAATAGTAATTTTTTTCCATGACCCATTCATTATTTTCTCACTGACACATCACATTAATGTGATTACTCTCTGTGTATGATTATTATTATTATTATTTATATTGTATAATCTACATTACTTCTGTAATGATATGAATGAACGGTAAGAGCCCTCTATAAGTTTGGGAAAAGTTTTCTGAGATCATGGCGAAAGGATAAATAATAATAATTATAACAAATAAAGCTATATAGAGTTATTTTCTAACCATGCAAATAGATGTCAGTTTACCATAAATGTGTTCTGCAGTTAAGATATTCAGAGACTGACTCTGTAACTCCCCTCAAATAAGCAATGGAGCATTCTTACATAGTTCACTGTCACAAAATTGGAATAACATCTACAGGTTCGGGAAGTTCAAATGAAATCTTTTTAAAATCAAGCACTGTCACTATGTACTTATTCAGCTATACAGATATAAACACACCACACATTGGATGAAAAAAAGATTTAACAAGTAAATATAAAACTATAAACTCTCTTATAATAATAATAATAATAATACACCATAATTTATTTATTATTATTATTATATATGCTTATTAAAAAAAGAATTGAGATTTTAGTTTTATATATACACTGGAGAAGTTGTACCTAATGTGGCACTTCCTAATTATCGAATCGTGATGATTAACCTCTGTAACCCTATTGCCTATATGTGGAAATCAAATTTCTTATGTGAATATACAATTAATGAGAGGGGAGTGATATTCTATATAATGCGTTCTCTTAATTATCAGTCAGTACTGGAGAGAATGGAGAATTAAATGAGAAGTAGTAGTTTGATCCCTAAAATTTTGATAACTTGGCAGGCATATGTTGAAATAAAATTTCTAAGTATAAAATTTGTGAGAGGTAGGGGCATTTTATTGGATGCAGTTCCGAGACGCCATCAAAGTGATAACTAATTATCACTCATAATGACCAGAGGATATATAAAGAGATGGCGACACCGTTAGCAGGCAGTTACCCAACCCTTCTCAAGTATTCGACTTAAGTTCATCCTTCTTTTCAATTGAAGAGTTAAGTTGGTGAGTTTGATTTTTTTTCCTCACTTGAAACAAAAGGTGTGCTTGAAATTCCATTTTATAATTTTTAATTTATTAATTTTTTCATATTATTTATATTTCAGATAGTTTACTTAATACTTATATGATTGTCCATGACTACGACGGCGAATGAAGTGATCAACTACATTTTATTCTTCAGAAAGAATTGTTTTCATGCTTCTAGGCTCAAAAGTGTTATTATGATTTTTTAGTCAAGGAAAGATCTCTTAGCTACAATAGTAGTGTTGAGGCGCTGTTGTAACAACTGGCCAACTGGGAGATTCGTTATTTTACTGAGGAAACGTAACTCATCCCTGCAGACGAATGAAGAAAACGTTGATGACATTTTTTAAATCATTCATTACCTAGAAACGGTAGGTAAACTACCCAAACCTTCAATATATATGGGTAAATATCCACAGTATGAGTTAACTACCCGTATGAATTATATTTGTACAGTCTCCGTGGTGTAGTGGTAAGACACTCGCCTGGCGTTCCGCGAGCGCTATGTCATGGGTTCGTATCCTGGCCAGGGAGGATTTACTGGGCGCAATTCCTTAACTGTAGCCTCTGTTTAACGCAGCAGTAAAATGTGTACTTGGATGAAAAAACGATTCTTCGCGGCAGGGGATCGTATTCCAGGGACCTGCCCGAAACGCTACGGTACTAGTGGCTGTACAAGAATGTACAACTCTTGTATATATATCTCAAAAATGAATGTTAATAAGATGCTGACTAAACTAGTGATGCCTCAAGATAGCGTCAATACCTTACAATGTTACCTCAAGGCTCACTGAGGGGCGGATAAATTAATTTCTCATATCTCTGAAATGCAGATGATGATGATTAAGCTTACTAAGCTTCTAACCACCGCAGATTCAGTAAGTAAAGAATCTGTCTATGGTCAGACTCTAAACTCTACTGACAATGAAGATGGTACTGTACCAGAAACCAGTGAAATACATGGGTACGGTGCAGCTGTTGAGAAGACCGAAATGCCTTATACAAGCTTCCCTCATAAGGTAAAAAATAGTGAGGATGAGATTGAAGAAATTAAAGATAAACCAATTGGAAAAATAATTAACCACACTAAACCTCGTGAGTCTTATTATATTTTTTCTGACAAGGTTTTTCTGCAAGGTTGAACTCCAACCTGGAGTTCTATTAAGTTTTACATTTTGTAATAATAATAATAATAATAACAATAATATAATAATAATGTAAAAATATGACTTAACAATATCAATGTCTTCTTCATCAATCAAAAATCCAAAGTAATTAATATTATTTCTATAATTAACGATTACGTTACCCACACATTTCCCATATTGCAGTGGCAAATCAAAATGGTCATCCCCTCCTTTTTTAATTATATTAACCACAATTAATTTTGCGTTATTTTTATTTACATCGCTCTGCAACATTATTTGATTCCCAATAATGACCTAGATTTTACATAAACTATTACAAAAAATATATCCTTTAAAATTTAAGGAATGTTTATATGTCAAAAAGAAGCAAATTAATTAAAAGAATGTGCTTTTACTAACATGCATTTTCCTATGAAATTTGGTCTTGTGTAATAATACACTGGACAATAATAAGGATGGTTATTACTACCTCCCACTATACAACACCAAGGTTTTTTTTTCAAATAGTTACCAATTTCCTCAAATACTGCAGGCAGGTATATAATTCACTCGCCAATCATAATGATTATGTAGGAGGAAGATGTCTACTATGTCAACTTCTCTTGCTATTAGGCTATGATATCGAGAAGCAAACGATAGGTACAGTGTCATTTTCATTTTTCACTTCTGATTTACCGTGCAACTGGGTTACTGCAAATTTGGTCTCTGTTTTTTTCTGAAATCGTTACCAATCCAGGTTGGATCACAACTACAATGCTAAAACCTAAAATACAATCTGTTTTTAATTCACCCCACGTGATTAATATCTTTAGTCTTCCTGTTAATGGTTTAGTTGTAGCTTATCGTTGGTCCTCCATTTTCTTTTTATTCTTAGAGCAAATATTAGTGATACCATCTTCTCAGCTTAAATGTAAAGGTCTGCAGAGTAATTGGGATCCTCATCAGTTAGTAACTAAAAAAAAGTACAAATTATATTAATGATAAAGAGGCCAATCTAAAATCTCTCGGCTCTCATTATATTGTACATTATTTACCCAAGTCTCATCTTAATGAAAATATATTTTCTATTGCAGTGTTTTCCAAAGATTCACCAAACTGATCAACAACACGATTCCTTTCAATCATCAGATTTCATGAAATCTCTTATCTGGGGTATTTCTCCCTTACAATTGAGTCGAGAAAAATATAAAAATGACAAGTACCTAACAGACAGAATGCATTAGAGAGTGATGAGGTGGAGGCAGACTCCATATACAGCTTTAAATGTAGATATGATAGAGCCCAACGGGCTCAGGAATCTGAAAACAGTTCAATGACAGTTAAGAAGCGGGACCAATGAATCTAAGCTTAATCCATCACCCCAAGTACAACTAGGTGAGCACACACACACACACACACACACACACACCACACACACAGACTGAGTGAATGGTCCAACAAATGGGTTGAAGTTCAACCCGAGTAAATGCAAAGTAATGAAACTAGGCAGTGGAACAGGAGGCCAGACACAGGATACAGAATAGGAGATGAAGTACTTAATGAAACGGACAGAGAGAAAGATCTAGGAGTTGATATCCACCAAACCTGTCTCCTGAAGCCCACATAAAAAGGATAACATCTGCGGCATATGCGAGGCTGGCTAACATCAGAACAGCGTTCAGGAACCTGTGTAAGGAATCATTCAGAATCTTGTACACCACATATGTAAGACCAATCCGGAGTATGCAGCCCCAGCATGGAGCCCGTACCTCGTCAAGCACAAGACGAAGCTGGAAAAAGTCCAAAGGTATGCCACTAGACTAGTCCCAGAACTAAGAGGCATGAGTTACGAGGAGGCTAAGGCGGGAAATGCACCTTACGACACTGGAAGACAGAAGAGTAAGGGAGATATGATCACAACCTACAAAATCCTCAGAGGAATCGACCGGGTAGACAAGGACACTATTCAACACGGGGGGACGCGAACAAGGGGACACAGGTGGAAACTGAGTACCACATGAGCCACAGAGACGTTAGAAGGAACTTTTTCAGTGTCAGAGTAGTTAACGGATGGAATGATTTAGGCAGTGATGTGGTGGAGGCTGACTCCATACACAGTTTAAGTGTAGATATGATAGAGCCCGTAGGCTCGGGAATCTGTAAACCGGTTGATGACAGTTGAGAGGCGGGACCAAAGAGCCAAAGCTCAACCCCCCCAGCAAAACAAATAGGTGAGTACAAATAGGTGAGTACACACACACACACACATACACATTTGATGAAAATAAAAATTCATCCAGTATATATATGAAATCTATGATCTCTATTGGTTTTCTTTTTTTAGTAGTATTATATAAACAGTAATATTTTTTATCTACTTACCAAAACAAAATATTGAAAGAATAAGCGTTTAGTATATATATATATTTGTATACAGTCAACTGTTACGAATCTATGTTTGATTCTACCATTATTCATGATAACGATGTATAAAATTAATACTTTCCCTGTTCAGTATATTATTATATGGTATTCATTTGTGTTTCCGTTAATTGTATGATTTATATTGTAGCATGCTGTAGTGTGCCTGAGTTGCATTATTTTTATTGGCTTGTGCAAGTTAATTCTTGTTGGAGGGAGTGTGGCTTCTCCGTGGGGGGATGACCATATTTGGATGTGTCCAGTGTGTGGCCAAGCACACTGGACACACACTGGATGTGTGGTCAAGCTTGCGTTTATATTTCAACCTTTGATTAATTCCTCTTAACTGTAATTAAGTCTTGTGGTTACAGTAACAGTATTACATACCCTTAAGATTACTGATATTATTGTTCTTGTGTAATACATTTTGTTAGTAGAGTTTTCACAAGAGTTCATGTGGATGTTAAGTTGATCTTTTGGTAGGACGCCTGCATTGCTGGCGGGAAGCTAGTCAGTCGCGTGGGTAAGCTGGCTGGGAGGAGACATGTATTGGAGTTAAGTCGGTGTATATTGTTTATTTTGCTTATCACTTAGTTATTTATCTTGGTAAGACTATTTTGTGCTACCCCATTTATTCATTCATGTGTTTAAGAGATTGTCTGTGCTCATTAAGTGATTTTATGATATTATTGCATGCTCAATGACAATTCTGGCTTCATATAATTTTTACCTTTTTATGTTTGATATGACTTGTTACCCTTAAGCACAGTATATTGTTTTGCATATTAAGCAGTGTTTCACTCTATCATACCCTAGACGAAACTTTATGGCAAGGCCGAATTTACTAATTTTTTATCACTGCAAGCAAAAGAACCATACCTAGGCTTCAAGGGCTGTAACAAAATGAGGGCTACTGTCCGGATGCATTAATTTTTAATTCCTTGTAATGTAGTGTACTAATTGACAGTGCAGATTATTAATAGCAATTGCCTTCCTAGGTACTATGTGATCATCTAGTGACACCTAATCAAGCCTGTGTACATATTCTCTGTTCAGTCTGAGCTGCTGTGAAAACTTCTCAGTGCTTCGCAATTGAGGTAAGTGTTCAGTTTGTGCCAGGGGCCAAGCAAAATTTTCAGTGTTGTTTTAAGTGCTAAGTTGTGATAATTGAGCAAACCATGGAGGATCAAGTTGAGTCGTTGTTGGCTAACCCAGACTATGAGGGAATTACAAGCCTAAAAAGTCTGCCTTAATAAATATGGTAAATAAGTTACAATTAACAGTCAACAATAAAATGAATAAGGCAAAATTTTGAGAGTGATAGTGATCCATTTAGTAGAAAATAGTGAGTTAGGAGAAAAATTTCTAGATGATTTTACTGTTGAGTTAAACAGAGGCTGCTGTTAAGAATTTGTGCCCAGTAAATCCTCCCCGGTCAGGATACGAACCCATGACAAAGCGCTCGCGGAACACCAGGTGAGTGTCTTACCACAACACCATGGAGACTGCAGAGTTGGAAGCGCAAGTTGCATATGCTAAGCTTGAGGCTCGAGGAAAAATGTGAATTTGAAAAGTAACAGAAAATGTTGGAGATGGAAGCTCAACAAAGAGAGATTTAAGCTAAAAACCTACAGAAAATTTTAGAGGCCGAAGCTCAACAGCTTGAAGCTCGACGGTTAGAAAATGCGGCTCAGTTGCAACTAGCAAAGCAACAAACTAAACAATTAGAAATTCAGCAGAGTATGGCTGAAAATAATAACAGGTTGGAACAACAGAGAATTGCAGCAGGGCAAGGTAACACTAGTAACAATCTAGAGAGTACTAATAGTTCTTCCAAGTACAGTAAACATGTAGATTTACCTAAATTCAATGAGGAAGATCCAGAAATATTATTTTTACATTTTAAGAAGTTAGCAGTCAGCATGAATTGGCCTGTGGATCAATGGGTTGCCATTATGCAGGGACAATTTAAGGGTAAAGCTCAGGAAGTTTTTGCATCTATTCCTGCTGAGAATTCTTTCGATTTTAAACTTGTTCAACAGAGCATCTTGAATGCATACCAGCAGATCCCAAAGGCACATAGACAAAAATTCAGAAGTTTAAAAAGAGCACATGACCAGACTATTTCTGACTTTGTACGGGTTAAACTAAATCATTTTGACAGGTGGGTTAAAGCACTTAACATTACAGAGTTTGAGACTTGGAAAAACTTCATAGTAACTGAGGAAGTTTTGGGATGTCTACCAGAGAAATTATCTTTGTTTATGGCAGAAAATAAACAAACCACTGATCTTATGAAACTAGCCAAGCTAGCTGATGAGCATGAATTACTTACTAAGGTGCCTTTTCGAGCACCAGTTAATCATTATAATGCTAAGACTAATTATTATGCTACAAAAAATCATGTTTTCCAGGCCCGACCAGCTACCTCACCTTCTCCCCTGAACCCTTCTCCTGCAAAGCCTAAAACTGAGAAACAACAGAGAGGGTTGTCAACCTCAAGTAATGTAGTGGTTAAACCTGCAGTTGGTTCGGTTGTTTCGACCACTAGCAGATATTGCACGCATTGCAGGAGAAGAGGTAATGTGGTAAATTCCTGTTATACCTTGCACCCTGAGTTGAGACCAACAGGTCTGATTATGAGTAGGGGTTTGCTAGCCTTTAATGCCATTGTTGCTCCAGTCATGTCCAAGTGGATGACTAATTTTTAACCATACTTACATTCGGGTACCTTATTATGTACTAGTGGAACCTGGAAGCCAGTGCAGTTGTTAAGTGACACTGGTGCTTCCCAGTCTCTAATTTCTCACCGTGTTCTTACTGATGTTAGCACAGAAGACACTGGAGAGGTAGTGTTATTACAAGGACTGGGAGGTCATGTTCAGAGTGTACCATTAGTTAAAGTTAACCTGAAATCATCTGTTACACGGTGTTCGTGTACTGTAGCAGTTAGTGAGCAGTTGCTATCCCTGGGGTTGATATTATTGTAGGTAATGATTTTGACAAGTGTCAAGTTAGTGGGACAGATTGTCTTGTCATGTTTACTAATCCTAGTGCAGTACTGGCTCAACCATATGCGGATGATGGTGTCATTTATCCAGCCTGTTTTGTTGCCAGATCCATGGGTAAGCAGAGTGTGGTAAGTCCTATTACTACCAAGGTGGATGTTCTCGAGGCCAGGACCCCTTCAGACAGGGAGGTGAAGGTGGACCTTGAGGATACATTCTAAGCTCACGCGGAAGTCGAGAGTGAGGCCGGTGCCAAAGTCCTAATTTATTCTGACCCAGATGGTCTGGAAGAGGTGGCCCAGGTATCAGTTCCTTGCCCGCTCGCTCCAGCTGTAGAGTTACAGACCTTGAGTGAGTTGCAGAGTACTGATCCCAGTCTAGCTGAATGTTATACATAAGTAGCCGACTCCATTGATACTTTGGATGAGAGCACGGGTTGTTATTTCAATGATCGATGTCTAATGAGAAGATGGAGACTACCAGGAACTCCCTTATCAGATGATTGTGAGTCTAGGACCCAGCTCGTTGTACCAAAGGAGTATAGGGAGCATGTATTGCAAGCTGCCTATGATGACCTGATTGGAGGTCACCAAGGCATTACCAGTATGTATCATAAGATATGTAAATTTTTCTGTTGGCCAAAATTCAAGAAGCATGTGGTCAGATATTGTCACAATTGTGCCGTGTGTCAAACTGTTGGTAAACCTAACCAGACTGCCATGACCACCATTATACCCTTATTGTAGTGCCAGAGGAGTCTTTTACTCACGTGGTGCTGGATTGTCTCGGTTATTTACCCCATACCAAATCCGGAAATATGTATATGTTTACAATTCTATGTATGACCACCAGGTTCCCTGAAGCATATGCCTTACATAACATTAGGGCTTCTACAATTATAAAGCAGTTGGAACGATTTTTTTCACTATTTGGTATGCCCTGTATAATTCAAACTGATAATGAGAGCAATTTTTGTTCCACAACATTTAAAACCTTTTGTAATTCATTTGGTATCCAGTATAATTTGTCCAGCCCTTACCATCCTCAGAGTCAAGGGGGAATCGAGCGGTTCCACCAAACTCTCAAGATGATGTTGAAAGCAACTGAGGAAGATTCACCCAGACATTGGAATGATAATTTACCATTTGTTCTATTTGCTGCCAAGGATGGATTGCACAGTGCCCTAGGCTGCTCTCCTTTCGATCTTGTGTTTGGACATCAGGTGAGAGGACCTTTAAAAATGTTGCAGAGAAAATGTTGGGAGATGTTACAGCTAGGCAGTGTGAGCGTTACCTAACGGAAGTAAAGAGCAAGCTGTCTAGAACGAGGGAGTTGGCCTTACGACATCTGGGGGAGCAACAACAGGTAATGAAGGAGAAACATGACAAGAGGTTCAAGGCCAAACTCAGAGTTTTTGAACAGGAGATTTGGTAATGGTCTTGAAGCTTCGTTTGGGTACTTCTATGTCACATAAATTTGCAGGACCATATCAAGTGGTAAAACGTCTTGGTGAAGTCACTTACAAAGTTTGAAATCCCCAACAGAAACGTCAAACCATAAGTGTACATGTAAACCGGTTGAAGGCTTAGTGTGGGCCCAGTATTGTGGCTTGTTGTGTTACCGAGGAGGTAAATCCTGAGGAGGCAAGTGTTGTAGGGGAAGATGGTAATCCTCTTTTCTCTAATTCCAGTGCCGGGGAAGAATTGTTGTGTCATTTGCAGGATGATTAGAGAGCAGAGTTCCAGGATCTTTTGAAGATGTCCTTCAACTCGTTTGGGGAGGTCCCCACTCAGACGTCTCTCATTACCCATGACATTAATCTGACAGA
>WNGS01064033.1:70313-98949 GCA_020271785.1 Procambarus virginalis
CTGGATATATCGGGAGTTCCATTCGGAACTTTAAGATTAGGATACTTGAGCACCGGGGAGTTTCTTTTAGGACTGGATTACCATTGTCTAAACCAGCATTTTCGGAGATTAGAAACCATTGTTATGAGTTTAATCATTCTCTGCTGGAATCTGATTTTAAAATTTTGGACACTTGTATAAATGGCCAGTCAGATTTGAGAGTAATGGAATCCTTACATATAAAGGAGCTGCGGCCTTTGTTAAATAGCAACCTTTCGGCTGTTCAATTGTACACTGTGTAGTGCACAGTAGGCCCTGTAATTTGCTTTATAGTTCATTCTGGTAGTTTAATTTTATTTATAATTTTATTTTAGTCTACCATGTTTTTGCCTTTTCTTACTTATTTCAAATCTTGACATTGTACATTATTATAATCTTTTATTTAGGATACATAATACATCTTTTGTTATTTAGTTTTATTTAATATTTGAGTTTTTATACGATTTTGAGTAGTATTTTATTATTGTCGCTTATTCTGTTTGTATTTTATATACATTTTTTGTAGATTTGTAGTCAGGATATGAATATTTGTTATAGTGTTTAGTAGCTATGTGGAAGCTATCAAGTCTCTCTCCAGTTGATCACTTCACGTAAGTTTAATAGTATGGTTTGTTGTAGTAGTCATAAAATTCCTGTTGTAATTTAATGTTTTTGAATTAGCTTTTATCTTTGACAGTTAATAAGTCTTATTTGTATTGATCACTTTAAGTAAGCTTAAGTGTTTTGTTTTTTTAATAATTCTCTTTTCTTTGATAGGCAGTTATATTCAGTATGAGTTCTTTGTTTACCAGTTATTTGATTGTGATTTCTATTTTTTCTTTTAGATCTGATGATGAATACAAGAAGTATTCGAAACGTTATGCATTTTAAAGTAAAGAATCTGAAACAAGATGTTCCGTATATCCTTGGTTTTCCTATTTATCTTAAAATTAAGATTCCTGAAGGGAACATCGATCATAAAAAAGTTTGTGAGGGTACCACCTCTGGTGCCAATGTGGGGACCCATAGCCTCGGAGAAGAAATAAAAACGTATTTAGATGAGACCTTGTGGTTTCTCACTGAACACTAATATTTTCTTCCTCTACCACCCCCATTCTTTTGTATGTACACATATATATTTGCTTTATTTGAACTTTGTTACAAAAAAGGAGTTACATATAGGTTACAAAGATGGTTATCATAAGTTGTCGAGTTCCTCCAGCTCCTCAGATGGCGGGCAGGAACCCTGGATGCAGTGCGCATTTCCCCTCTGTATCGCCACGCTGAGGCACTGGAAAAGAAAGCTGGCAGCTCTAGGGTCCCTTGTTGTTTCAATGAGCCTAGAACCCAGTTCCTTCAAAAAACTGGTAGCACTTTTACCCCAGGCGCCGAGTGTCTCAGAAGCAATGGGGACAAAATTGTAGTGGTGATCCAGTTCTCTATACTTACGGGATTTGGCTGCTTCCCTGTGGGTGGCAGCGCCACCTGGTTGTGCAACACTGAGTTCAATGTAGGTGTTAGCCAGGGTTGATACGCACGTGTAGTCCCATACCAACTGCTTGCCATTCTTCCAGGGGTTCACTGTGATACCATCCGGGCAACCAATAAGAGCATCAGAGTTACGGGGCGTTAGGTAACGAGGCTCTCTCTCAGCTGGGCATCCAGCTGTGGTGAGGCTCCTCTTAATGATGTCGTTATATATATATATATATATATATATATATATATATATATATATATATATATATATATATATATATACATATTATTATTAAATATGACCGAAAAAGTAAGATTAATAATTCTAACATGAATTTTCTCAATGTTTCTTATATTCTTTTTCACTGTTGATGGTAACTGATTAATCAATTCTCCAAAATTCATTTTTATTTCTAGTCTGACGCGACACTTGAACGCGTTTCGTAAAACTTATTACATTTTCAAAGGCTTTAGTTTACACACACAACTATAACTGAACAGAGTTTTAAAACAGCTTCGATTTTATACCTGCATTTGGGTGAGGTGATATGTTACAACAGTTTTGGATGAGGTGAAAACACAGAACACGAAACAATGGGTATAATATTTTGTAAGTTAAAGGGAAGAATGGAAGTAACTGCAAAGGGCCTATTGGCCCATATTTCTTGATGCATCTATATTGGTGCGGAGTCTTGAAGTGGGTAGAATATAGTTGTGCATTAATTGGCTGTTGATTGCTGGTGTCAACTTCTTAATGTGTAGTGCCTCGCAGATATCTAGCCGCCTGCTATCGCTGTATCTATCGATGATTTCCGTGTTTTTTGTTAAGACTTCTCTGGTGATGGTCTTGTTGTGGGAAGAGATTATATGTTCCTTAATGAAGCCCTGTTGCTTATGCATTGTTAATCACCTGGAAAGAGATGTTGTTGTCTTGCCTATATACTGAATTCTTTGAGGCTTACAGCCCTCAAGTGGGCATTTGAAGGCATAGACGACATTGGTCTCTTTTAAAGCGTTCTGCTTTGTGTCTGGAGAGTTTCTCATGAGTAAGTTGGCAGTTTTCTTGGTTTAATAGTAGATCGTCAATTGTATCTTCTGATTTTTGTCTGTAGGGATAACGTTTCTATTAACAATATCTTTCAGGACCCTTTCCTCCGTTTTATGAGCTGTGGAAAAGAAGTTCCTGTAAAATAGTCTAATAGGGGGGTACAGGTGTTGTGTTAGTTGTCTCTTCAGAGGTTGCATGGCGTTTCACCTTCCTTCTTATGATGTCTTCAACGAAACCATTGGAGAAGCCGTTGTTGACTTGAACCCGCCTTACCCTACAGAGTTCTTCATCGACTTGCTTCCATCCTGAGCTGTGGCTGAGAGCACGGTCGACATAAGCGTTAACGACACTCCTCTTGTACCTGTCTGGGTAGTCACTGTTGACATTGAGGCACATTCCTATGTTTGTTTCCTTAGTGTAGACTGCAGTGTGGACACCTCCGCTCCTTTCCATGACTGTTACATCTAGAAAGGGCAGCTTCCCATCCTTCTCCATCTCATAAGTGAAACGCAACACAGAATTCCGCTCAAATGACTCCTTCAGCCCCTGCAGATGTCTGACATCAGGTACCTGTGTAAAAATGTCGTCAACATACCTGCAGTATATGGCTGGTTTCAAGTTCATGTCGACTAAGACCTATTGTTCGATGGTACCCATGTAGAAGTTCTCAAATAGGACACCTAGGGGAGAACCCATGGCGACCCCATCTACTTGCTTATATATGTGCCTGTCTCTAAGGTTAACTATTCCAAGCTTGTACTAAAGAGGCACCCTTCTTGAGCCCGGATGGGCTCAAGAAGATTTGATAAAATGATTTGATAAAATGCTATGCCCAGGATTACCATCAGAGTGCCGGCGGGGAAGTGGTTCAAATAGCTTCGGCTATCACTTCCTTATGTCCAGTCGTGATGGTCAAGCGAATTAAGGCGTCCCTGTACATACCATTAGCGTTGCTCCTGGCAGTATGGGTTTGAGTCACTTCTGGGGTGTGAGTTTTCAGTTGCATATAGTCCTGGGGACCATTCAGGATTGTTCACATTTGTGTTCCTCACGTGTTGCCCCAAAAAATGAGGTGATTTGATAAAATGCTATGCCCAAGATTACCATCTGAGTGCCGGCGGGGAAGTGGTTCAAATTGCTTCGGCTATCACTTCCTTATGTCCGGTCGTGATGGTCAAGCGGATTAAGGCGTCCCTGTACATACCAGTTGCGTTGCTCCTGGCAGTATGGGTTCGAGTCACTTCTGGGGTTGTGAGTTTTCAGTTGCATATAGTCCTGGGGACCATTCAGGATTTTTCGCATATATTATATATATATATATATATATATATATATATATATATATATATATATATATATATATATATATATATATATATATATATATACACACGTGGGTGTAGTGACATTTTGGGCAGCTGGAGGAAGTGGTTAGATCCAGGAGGCCAGGAGCGAGCTTCTGGATCGTCCAGCTGACTGTGTTGCCAGAGGCGCGTGTGGAGTGATGCCGCCGTTGAACAGCTCCAATTACATCATTGTTTATGTGGATCCAGTGTAGTTTCTTCAGTAAACTTATCATCAATTTTAATACGTGTATGAGTGAACCTTCGTCTCTAGGGCTATTTGAGTAGACCATATAAATATCGCACTGCACTGCATCTGATATTGAATCCTTGGTTTGAGGTAACAAATAAGACTACTGAAAGTTTGAGGAGTGTTGCTGGGACACGAGCGCAAGCACACAGCTGGAGACCTTGATAGAGAGAGAGTTCCCATTGTCACAGCGGGCAGGTTCAACCGAGAGACAGGTGAGGTGAGGTTGGATTTCCCCAATCGCCAGGAGTGCAATTCAAGGCCAGCTCTTGGTAGACTGGGGGGGCCCAGGGCGAGCAGTGGCGCACGGGTACGGAGGGGGCGAAGACCCCAAAAGAATAGCCCTAACTACACAAGTTAAAAATGGGTGAAACGTGAGCGTGGCGACCTTGCTAGGATCTCGAGTGACAGTGTTGCCACGGATTGCAAGTGCAGGGACAGCGGTCCCAAGGTCGATGTTGAGTGCCGATTTTGGTCTGTGATTTTAGTTTACATTGCTTGCTAGTTTATTTCCTGTGTGTACAGTTTCTCACACAATAGCCTAGAGATGGAGGATGAAAAAGTAGCTAAGTTTGTGGAGTCAAGGGACAAGGGAGAGCTGGATGAGTGCACCAAGGCCCAGCTGCAGCTAGTGGTGGACCACTTTGGGATAAAGTTGAGATCATCCAAGGTGGCAGAGTGATGAATAGAGATCGTGGCTCAGCTCAAGGCCCTAGAAGAGGCCACTAGGGAAGAACCGTCCCAAGCACCTGCCAGTGTTGGTGGTGGACCGGAGCGACGGAGGAAGCAGCAGGGGGTCCAGCAGAAGCAGAAGTGTGAAATTGGAGCTGATGAAGATGCAGTTGGAGGCGCAGCTGAGGAGAGAAGAGCGTGAGTGGCAGCTGCAAAGGGAAGGGCGTGAACGAGACGTCCAGCTGCAATGGGAGGAGCAAGAAGCACGGCTACGGCTGCAACGGGAGGAGCGAGAGGCACAGCTGCAAAGGGAAGAGCGAGATGGCACAGCTGAAACGGGAAGCGCAATTACGACGGGAAGAGCGCGACGCCCAGATCCAGTTACGTCAGCAGGAGATAGAGGCCAACAAGGAGGTCGAGCTGAGGCGAGCAGAGCTCGGGGTGACCCCACCACCACCACCCAGGCAGCAGGATGCCCACCGGGTGAAGGAACGAGACCTGCCAGTTTTCGTACCTCATGAGGCCGAGGGGTTTTTCTACCATTTTGAAAGAGTCGTGACCTTGAAGAAATAGCCGGAAGCGGATTGGGCGGAATTGGTCCAGAGTAGGCTGACTGGCGAGGCACTTGAGGCATATAACATGCTGGACCTCGACGAATGTACAAGGTATGAGGCCGTGAAGAATGTCGTGCTGCATTCTTTCAAATTGACGCCGGAACTGTACAGGAAGAGATTCCGGGAGTGCACCCGAGCGCCGGGGAAGTCGTACACCGAGACTGGCAGAGATATAGAACGGAGGTACTTGAGGTGGCTGAAGGCCGAGGGAGCTGAGACGGCTGAGGAGATCAGGCAGCTGATGATAATGGAAGAGTTCATGTCGGTATTCCACCCGGAGCTAACGGTTAGAGTACGGGAAGCAGACATTAAGGATCTCAAGACAGCAGCTGATCGAGCGAACATGTTGGGGGAGGCATTGGGCTCTCTGAGGGAGAGTCGGCTCAGACGGCCAGCCCAGCAGGAGGACGACCGCTCGTGGAGGAGCCATGAAGATGTGATGAGTGGGTACAGATCAGGTGTATCGTACCACTGAAGTGACAAGACCCAAGCCCAGGTGAGCTTGCGAGAGCCCACGAGGAAGTCTCCAAGTGGCAGTACAGGTAGGCACTATGGTGCAAGCAGCTCGAGTAAAGAGTACGTGTCTGGGAATTCTGAGAGGACCCAGAGCGCGACATCCCAGCAAGGTGTGGTCCAGGTGACTGGGAGAGGTCTACCCAGAGTAGGACCACGTTACAACTGTGGTGTGAAGGGACATTATGCTCGAGAGTGTGACAAACATCAGAAGACAGTAGGGCTGATGTTGGAAGAAGAGAAGGTAGTTACCCATACTCCTTACTATAATGGTCCCAATGTAAATGGTTGGGAGATATAGATGGGTGAGCATCCTTTTGTTTCCGGGGGTACAGTGAAGTTTGGGAAGTCAGACCCTGTGGATGTTGCAGTGCTTCGCGATACAGGTGCTGACGTGAGTATGGTGGCCAGGGATATTCTTCCCAAGGATTTTGATGAGTCACCTATGGGAGTGGTGAGACTACGCAGTGTAGGGCAGGAATGCAGGTTACCACTTCACGAGGTGCAGCTGGGGTCCGACTAGGGAGTCGAAAAGGCCATTGTAGCTGTAGCCCAAAAGTTACCCCTAAAACATGTCCAGATGGTGCTGGGCAACGACTTAAGTGGAGACAGCGTACAACTTGATTGGGCCAGGAGCGCCTATGTATCAGGCAGGGGTGAAACCTTGTCAGGGTGAGGAACAAGTCGACTCAGGCAGTAGTGAGGGAGCCGACCGCGCCGATGATAACGTCGTCAGGGAAGACGACGACGAGGACGAGAGTGCAGAGAGGTTGTTGTAGGTCGTTGAGAGACCCGACGAGGACCTGCGACTAAGCCTAATGATGCAAGTGGAGGAGTGGTGAGGAGCAGCAGCAGTACGGGCGCCTGGGGCGATGGAAGAACTGCAGGTCGAACTCCCTCCACCTGGACGTTTGAGCAAGGTGAGCTCAGTGAGTGAGCAAGCGGCTGTGAGGGACAGAGTGGAGGAGCCACGACATACTGTACCCTACGCGAGCCGAGAAAATACTGGTAGGGGTAAGAAGAACTACTGTGGCGAGGTTAGCCACAGGGAGGTAAGTAGGCCCGACAACTAACCTAGGAAGATGTTTGCAGGGAAGAAGCTTTCGTGGAGGAATGAAGATGTTCGTCGAGAGCAGTGGAATGGATGGTATTGAAATGGCAGGAGTAAGAAGAAAGCAGGGAACAGGTACACCCAGGGTGGGAGCCAGCCTAGCCAGAGGGGCACTGGGTCAACGCAAAAGCCTAGTGTAGAAGAGAGGAAATTGCTGGATGAAGGACAGGTAACAAGTGTCGCAGTGAGGAGACAGCTCACTTACAGGAGAAGAGGAACCGGGAAGAGAGAAGAGTGACGAAGAGAAGAGTGTGAGAGAAAGCAAGGTGTACCTGTAGGACGCAGTAGGGGTGCAGGAGTACTTAAGGATGCACAGCGTAGATACAAACACATGCACATGTTTTATAGTGATAACGAGTCGCTGGAACGTACTCGGGGACACAGAAGGAGGACTCCTTGTAGGGGTTCGGGGAACACCCATCTCATCCGGTCCCAGGTGAAGTGGAGGAGTAATGCGAGTGACTGGCGAGGTGGTACGAGCCACATCACTGACTGGAGGAGAGGCACGCCAGAAAGATGAGGAGCAAGAACACCAGTTGTCCTCTCAAGTGCTCTTCATTAGATATGACTCTTATTTTAAGGGGAGGGGTATGTGACGGTCTCCTACCACCATATCTTTACTGTCTCGGTATCAAGAGTCATATCTCTGCAACCTGAACGTCCTCTGATGTTCAGGGAACATCTTGACATATATGAGAGTATGGAACGTTATCGTGTTGGCAGTGAATTTGCCGTTTTAGTTTGATTACACAAGTGGCTTACGCCCTTTTGAGTTACAATATGGCGCTCAGCTTCCCGCCAAAGGAGCGTGACGCCTGCCGGTTGTTGATTGCCAGGGTAGGGTCATGTGACATTATGGACCAATGGGGAGGAGCCCTCGGGCGGTGTGACGTCATGAGGCGGAAGATTCCAGGCGGCGGGCTCCCAGGCGGGCTCAGTACGTCACGACCCGTCATAGAGTGTGGCTACGCTCGAGTGAGCTCCCAACTTGGAGGCTAGGGAAACCCCAACCAGTGGACCCAAGCAGCCACACTGATATCACAGACGTCGTGGGACATTACCTTACACCTAGGCAGTACATGAAAGCAAGGCTTGGCTGATGTTAGAGCGCTAAGAGCTCCATTACTGATAGTCTGTGGCAGAGACAAACGTTGGGCTGGGATGCCTAGTGGGCCACGTTCAAACTCATCAGGTGAGCTGCTGTGGCTGGGCCAAGTCCACTGGAGTTTTGAGGAGGGGAAGCTGGTCCGGACTGCAAGTGATGTCCACAGCTCCTGTGAAGGGAGGAAGAGAACGAGGCGCACGGGGACCTGACTCCAGTACGTCGAGAGGAAGAGGAGCAGGACCTGCCAGCAGAGTTTGAGAACAGCGAAGACATGCATCTACAAGTCGACTGAGGACCTTGTGTGAACAGGACTCTGATCAACAGAGGACCAAACGCTAGGATTGCGGACCTCAGCAACCCTCGTCAGAAGATACGTCGACTATGTAGCAGAGAGAGTTAAAAGTTAAGGTAGATAATTTCCCCCCCCCCATATCCCCATTGATATAGGTGAGCTAGAATATCTTGGATGTCGTGAGCATTGTCTCTATTACTACTACCAGTGTGGTAGAGAGTTTAGGCTAGGAGCCAAATTACTCATGTAGGCATGAGTTAATGTATATATATATATGCACGTGGGTGTAGTGACATTTTGGGCAGTTGGAGGAAATAGTTAGATCCAGGAGGCCAGGAGTGAGCTTCTGGATCGTCCAGCTGACTGTATTGCTAGAGGCGCATGAGGAGTGATGCTGCCGGTGGACAGCTCCAATTACATCATTGTTTATGCGGATCCAGTGTAGTTTCTTCAGTAAACTAACCATCAGTTTTAATACGTGTTTCAGTGAACCTTCGTCTCCAGGGCTATGTGAGTAGATCATATAAATATATATATCGCACTGCACCTGATATTGAATCCTTGGTTTGAGGTACTCACCTAATTGTGCTTAAGGGGGTTGAGCTTTGGCTCCTTGGTCCCGCCTCTCAACTGTCAATCAACAGGTGTACAGATTCCTGAGCCTACTGGGCTCTATCATATCTACATTTGAAACTGTGTATGGAGTCAGCCTCCACCACATCACTTCCTAGTGCATTCCATTTATTAACTACTCTGACACTGAAAAAAATCTTTCTAACGTCTCTGTGGCTCATCTGGGTACTAAGTTTCCACCTGTGTCCCCTTGTTCGTGTCCCACCCGTGGTGAAGAGTTTGACTTTGTCCGCCCTGTCAATTCCCCTGAGAATTTTGTAGGTGGTTATCATGTCTCCCCTTACTCTTCTGTTTTCCAGGGATGTGAGGTTCAGCTCCTTTAGCCTTTCCTCGTAGCTCAATCCTCTCAGTTCCGGGACGAGCCTGGTGGCATACCGCTGAATCTTCTCTAACTTTGTCTTGTGTTTAACTAGGTATGGACTCCAGGCTGGAGCTGCATACTCCAGGATTGGTCTTACATAAGTGGTATACAGGGTTCTGAAAGATTCCTTACACAAATTTCTAAAGGCAGTTCTTATGTTGGCCAGTCTAGCATATGCCGCTGATGATATTCTTTTGATGTGGGCTTCTGGGGACAGGTTCGGTGTGATATCAACCTATATCAAGGTAATGCCTATACTGAGTTCCTTGGGGCTTACAGTCCCCAAGCGGGCATGTGAAGGCATAAACGACGTTGGTTTCCTTCAAGGCGTTCTGTTTGGTGTCTGGGGAGGTTTTCATGAGTAGATTGGCCGTTTTTTTGTTTTTGTAGTAAATTGTCAATTGTATTTTCTGATATTTGTCTGTTGGGATAACGTTCCTATCAATAATATCTTTCAGGACCCTTTCCTCCGTTTTATGAGCCTTCGAAAAGAAGTTCCTGTTAAACAGTCTAACAGGGGGTACAAGTGTTGTGCTAGTTGACTCTTCAGAGGTTGCATGGCGTTTCACGTTTTTTTTTATGATGTCTTCAGCATAACCGTTAGAGAAGCCATTGTTGACTAGGACCTGCCTTACCCTACAGAGATCTTCATCGACTTGCTTCCATCCTGAGCTGTGGCTGAGAACCCGGTCAATTTAAGCGTTGACAACACTCCTCTTGTACCTGTCTGGGCAGTCACTATTGGCATTGAGGCACATTCCTATGTTTATTTCCTTAAAGTAGACTGCAGTGTGGAAGCCTCCGTTCCTTTCTGTGACTGTTACATCTAAAAAGGGCAGCTTCCCACCATTCTCCATCTCGTAAGTGAACCTTAACACAGAATTCTGCTCGAATGCTTCCTTCAGCTGCTGCAGGAGCAGCTTCATTTCATTTGCCTTCATTTCCTTCAACATTTGCCTTATTACAAACATTCATGCATTGATCATTTGGTTTTAAATTCTTGCTAATTATAACTCCCAGATCCCTTTCGCAGTTCGACTTCGCAATCTCAACACCGTCTAGCTCGTATCTTGTAACTATCATCATTACCTAGCCTCAGAACTTTACATTTATCAGCATTAAACTGCATCTGCCAATCTTTTGATCATTTCAAAACCCTATTTAGAGCAACTTGAAGAGATAGTGAGTCTTCTTCCGTGTTAATTTCCCTACTGATTTTTGTATCATCGGCAAATTTGTAAATATTGCTACTCAAACCTGAATCTAAATCATTTATATATATTTAAAACAACAGAGGTTCCAAGACAGAGCCTTGAGGCACTCCACTTACAACATTTTCCCCACTCTGACTTAACCCCTTTTATACTAACTCTCTGTTTCCATTGGTATAGCCATGCCTTAATCCAACTTAATATAGCACCCCAATACCATGAGCCTCTAACTTTTTAATCAGTCTTTCATGTGGCACTGTATCAAAAGCTTTGCTAAAGTCAAGGTACACAACATCAGAAACCTTACCACTATCAACTGCCTCTACTATGCTGGAATAAAAAGATAGCAAATTTGTTACACATGAATGGCCATTTGTAAAACCATGTTGTGACTCGTTTATTCAATTAATTTATGTTTTTCAAGATGAAAACGAATGGTATTTGCACTTATCAATTCAAGTAACTTTCCCACAATAGACGTTAGGCTAATTGGCCGATAGTTTGATGCAAGTGATCTATCTCCTTTTTTAAAAATTGGTACCACATTAGGAACCTTCCACGACTCTGGCACTCTGCCTGACTCTAATGTTTTATTAAATATGGTAGACAATGGATCGCGAAGCTCCTCTTTGCATTCTTTAAGCACCCTGGCAAACACTTCATCTGGCCCTGGGACTAGGACCAGTTCAGATGCCTGGTTTGGCTTGAGTTTTACTATCTGTTTAATAATATCATCCCTGGTAACTGTTAGACTATTAAACCTGTCCTCATCCCCACCCACGTAGACTTGTTCAGCTAAAGGCATAGAGTTAAGTTCTTCTTTAGTAAATACAGAGATAAAATATTTATTAAAAATACTACTCATCTCTTCGTCATTATCCGTTATCTGGCCTGTCTCGGTTCTTATTGGACCTATCCTTTCCCTAACCTTTGTTCGATATATCTGAAAAAAACCTTTAGGATTTGCCTTTGCTTGGCCTGCTATAAGAACTTCATAGTTTCTTTTTGCTCTCCTTACCTCTTTTTTAACATTTCTAACCAGTTGTGCGAATTCTTGCTCTAAACTGACTTCCCCATTCTTAATCCTTTTGTACCAAGCTCTCTTTCTACCTATAAGGTTTTTCAGATCCTTTGTTATCCATTTCGGGTCATTTGTATTTAATGTATTCAATTTGTAAGATATACTACATTCCCGTGCTTTGTTTAGAATATTTGTAAATAAGTTATATTTTGAATCCAAATCGAAATCCTCCTTTACATCAAACATTGCTGGGTTCACGTCTTGCTCCAAGATCGGCCCACCCCCTATGCCGAAGACTTTCCGAAATATTTGACCCCAGAAATTTCTTAGGATATTAAAATCACATTTTCGAAAATCTGGCACTTTAACAAAATTTTCTCCTACAGATGTATTCCATTCTATGCTAAATCTGATTTCTTTGTGATCACTGTTCCCTATCTCACTCCCAATTTCGATGTCATTAATAATTTATGTTTCCCTGTTTGTTAACACTAAATCTAAAATATTATTTTCCCACGTTGGTTCCTTAATGTGTTGTGCAAGAAAGCAATCGTAAGAAAGCAATTATTACATTAAAAATAATAATTTATGGTTCATTTTCATTTTGAGATTTCATGAGTTTCTCTAAAAAAAACACAAGATCGTTATATTCAACATTATTAGAAGTAGCTGATGTATTGAAAAAGCTATTAAGCACATTAAAAATAATAATTTACGGTTCGTTTTCATTTTGAGATTTAATGAGTTTCTAAAAAAAAAACACGATTGTTATAAAACATAATATCTATATACCTCTCTTAATATCATTCCAATGGCGTTGTTAAAGAATTTTATAGATGCCCACAACATTAAAAGAAGCAGTTGGTGTCTTGGAAAAGCTATTAGGCACATTAAAAGTAATAATTTATAGTTCGTTTTCATTTTGTCATATCATGAGTTTCTCTAGAAAAAAAAACACTAGATCGTTATAAAATATAATATCTCTATTCCTCTTTTAATGTGGCTCCAATCGCATTGGTAATGATTTTTAGACAATCACAATATTATAAGAAGCAGTTGGTGTCTTGGAAAAGCTATTATGCACATTAAAAAAATAATCTATGGTTCGTTTTCAATTCGAGATTTTAAGAATTTCTCTAAAAAAATACAAAATCGTTATAAAATATAATATCTCAATACCTCTCTTAATATCATTTCCAACGCATTGTTAATTATTTTTATAGATGCACTCAACATTATCAGAAGCAGTTGGTGTCTCGGGAAAGCTATTAGGCACATTAAAAATAAAAATCTATGGTTTGTTTTCATTTTGAAATTTCATGAGTTTCTCTATAAAAAACCTCAAGATTGTTTTAAAACATAATATCACTATACCTCTTTTAATATGGCTCCAATTGCGTTGTTTAATGATTTTTATAGATGCACTCAACATTATAAGAAGCAGTTGGTGTCTTGGAAAAGGTACGAGGCACATTAAAAATAATAATTTATGGTTCGTTTTCATTTTGAGATTTCATAAGTTCCTCTAAAACACACAACATCGTTATAAAACATTATATCTATAAACCTCTCTTATTATATCTCCAATCTGAACTTCCTCAAGAAACATTACAAACTGATCCCTCTGAACTGCCTCAAGAAACCTTACAAACTGAGGATTCTGAACTGCCTCAGGAAACATTACAAACTGAGGATTCTGAACCGCCTCACGAAACAAAACAATCTGAGGCATCTGAACTGCCTCAAGAAACATTACAAACTTCAAGTAGTCAAACAGAATCATTTGAAGCACTTTAAGGAACATTGCAATCCTCCATCAGTCAAATAGAGTCCTCCTCAGACGTGTCACCAGAAACATTACAATCTATTATTAGTCAAAAGTTACAATCATTCATCAGTCAAGGAGAATCATATGAATTATCTCGAGAAATGTTACAATCTGTCATCAATTAAACAATGCAATTCGTCATCAGTCAAACAAAGTCCTCCTGTGAAGTATCCCCAGAAACTTTACAGTCCATCATCACCCAAGCAGTACAATCTGCCATCAGGAAATCCATTTTGGAATCATTATTCACCCCTTTTATCGAGGATATAAAAACTTATAAGGGTCTCGTTGTTATTCCTAAACCACCATTTTCGTATAATCCTAAGAATAGACTCGAAATTAGGAATAGAGTAATAAAACCTTTTAATGACTTTATTTTAAATTATAATCAAGCCCAGCGATATTTGTATCATAAAGATTATTTTTACATAGATAAAATATGGCAAAATTCTGTGTATGATAAGCGGTATTATTCCAAAAACCCAATTGTTTTATTTCCATGGAATATTCCTTATTTCAAGCCTGATGTTTATACTGATGTAAATGAAATAGAAGATGTGCAATTAAAGAACCATATAGAAGCAGTACATACAAATTCACAAAATGGAACCAAACCTATTTACATGAACAGACTGTGGATATCATGTTCCTATGCAGCCAGTCAAGATATATTTGTTCAGGGATTTTATAAATATGATTTCCCAACGGGAGAAGAATCAGATTCATTACCGCCATTTGTGGTAATGAAACTTGAACTTCAAGATGATAATAATGAGGTGAAATGCGAAATAGAGGCTAAGAATATTAATTCATTAAATACATTTACTAGCATTAAATTTCACATTAATGTGGAGGACGAGGAGGAAGAAGAAGAAACAGGAGTTGGAGAAGAAGAATTACAAACAGATGAAACAGCGTCCTCTGAAGCACCTCTAGAAACATTACAGTCTTCAGAAATACCAGAAGTAACATTAAATTCCTCCATCAATCAAACTGGTTTCTCTGAATTCTCTCAGGAGATATTACAATCCATCATCAGTTAATCACTCATCAATCAATCAGAGTTCTATGAAGTACATGAAGTACCTCAAAGGACATTACAATCCATTATCCAGCAAACATTACAATCCGTCATCAGGCAATTCATTTTAAAATTATTATTCACCCCATTTATTGAAGATATAAATACTTTTAAAGGTATCTTCATTGTTCCTAAACCACTATTTTCGTAAATTCCTAAAAATACAGCTGAAACTGACAAAACAATAATACAACCCTTTAATGACTTTCTTTCAAATTTTAATAAAGGCCACATATATTTTCATAATAATGAATCATTTTACATAAATAAAGTTTGGACATTTTTTAATTGGTACATGGATTTCATGTATCCATGCAACCCATCCTCGCAAATTCGTATAGTCAATATTGACTTATTAGTTACCTGCATAGGTGACATACTAAACATAATAGTTTCCCTTGAAAATCTTCATAGAAAACACCGACCTTACCTAACCTACTTAGTATGTTAACATAAGCATCTTATTGCTTCGTAATTACAATTGTTACTTAACCTATTATAGGTATAGGTTAGGTAATAATTGTAATTACGAAGCAATAAGATGCTTATCTTAACGTACTAAGTAGGTTAGGTAAGGTCGGTGTTTTCTATGAAGATTTTCAAGGGAAACTATTATGTTAAGTATGTCACCTATGCACTTATTTAATAAGTCAATATTGACTATACGAATTTGCGAGGATGGGTTGATCCATGCAGCAAGTCGTCATATATATCTTCAAGGATTTTATAAGAATGAGTTTCCGATTAAAGAGAATTCCTTGCCCCCATTTGTTATTATGAAACTTGAACTCCAGGACGGTAATAATTAGGTGGGATGTGAAATGGAGGCTAAGAATATTAATTCCTCAGATCCATTTGCTAGCATTAAATTTAACTTTAATGTGGAAGTCGGGGAAGAAGAAACAGCAAGAGAATCACACCGAGAAGAATTACAAGACGCAGGAGAAGGAGGACGAGGAGGAGGAGGAGAATTACAAGACGTTGGAGAAGGACTAGGAAGAGAATTACAAGACGTTGGAGAAGGATTAGGAAGAGAATTACAAGACAGATGAGAAGAAGTAGGAGGGGAATTACAAGACGTTTGAGAAGGACTAGGAAGAGATTTACAAGACGGAGGAGAGTTACAAGACGCTGCAGAAGAATGAGGGGGAGGGGAATTACAAGACGTTGGAGAAGGAGGAGGAAGTGGAGGAGAAGAATTACAAGCCGCAGGAGAAGGAGTAGGAGGAGAATTACAAACAGGTGAAAATAAGTCCTCTGACGCTCCTCAAGTCATTAGTCAAACGGAATCCGGAATCCATGGAACTACCTCATGAACTACTTCGAGAATTATTACATTCCTCCATCTGTCAAGCAGATTTCTCTGTACTACCTCAGGAAACAAAACAATACACCAGAGAAACAAAAGAAAAAAAAGAATCTGTCAAACAGATTCGTCTGAACTTCCGAGAATCCAAAATGAAATCCAAACTTGTGGAATCATTATTCTGGGAATTTATCTAAGACATAAAAACTCATAAAGGCTTCTTTATTGTTCCCAAACCACCAATTTCGTACAATCCTAAAAATACTGCCGAAACTGACAAGACACAAATTCAACCCTTTAATAAATCCCTTACTTATTGTGATAGAATCCACAAATATTTTAACAATGGTTATTCTGCGTATTACGTACATAAAATATATACAAATTCTAATAATGATAGGGGGGATATTATAAAAAGATACAATTATATTAGTATTTCCATGGAATTTCCATAATTTCATACCTGATATTTATAGAGATCTAAATGAATTAGAAGACGTCAAATTAAAGAACAATTTAGACGCATCACATATAAAATTTCAAATGAAATGTCATGATCCCAGGTAGCCTGAAAAACGATTCTACTTGCCTGAGAGTTATTCCACCTACTAGACCCAATTGAGAAGTCAGAGGAAGTATAGATTTGTGAATACATATTAAATACATGAAAAGCGTTAATGAGTAGTTTAAAAGCATGGACAGAGTATGAACATGTAAATATGTGACATGACATGAGATGTCGATATTATGCTGACAAGGTGTGAGGCTCGCAACGATATCTTGACCTTACTTGAGCAGCAGAGGTCATGAGTGGAAGGTTGTACTGTGTTTGTGCTTCTGGCAGCAAAGGAGGAACCCCCTAGTTGTGTGTTCCTTCAAGAGGAGGGAGCAAGTCAGGCGTTTATATATAAAGCCTGAGGACGATTAAAGTGCTCAAGTCAGGAAAAGAAGAAGCCTTGTGGGGCAGTCCTATAGCGATTTGTGGGCGACCTGTGAGGACCACTGTTGAGAATCGGGATCTGAGCGCCCTCGCATCAGATAAATTCTGTGGTTTGTTTGGTGGAGGAGTTGATGGAAGAACTTCGAGGCCAGGGAAGAAGTTAATGGAGGAAACGTCGAGAGTGGAGAAGTGAATGCTGAACTCTGTGGGAGCCCAGAACCTCTTAGTGAGGAGCTTACCTCAAGCTGTGTAAAGGAGCAGTGAAGAGGAGTTTCACGTGTCTGTGGGATCATTGGTGAAGCATCACTGGTGTTTGATGAGCACTTCAATGTGAAGCAGTTTGGGAGGACTGCAGAAGAGCCATGTTGACTATTTTGGAGAACCTTGAGATATACATGGTAGTGAGCCTCTAGGAGCAGAACAGAGGTTCATGGTGATAACACATGATATATAAGGGGAGTGCTTGAATGCTTATTGGCGTATAAGACGCAGCGTAAGGCGAGAGATTGATTTCTTTTTGTGTTCGGGAATATTTATGCTAAGGTTTTTGGTGTTTCAGCCACAGGCTGAGGTTTTATATACCTTTAGAGCTGATTGTACAATAGTGTTGTTACGATATTGCAATCCCCATTTAGTGAGGGAGTACTAGGTGGTAAGTCAAGAGTTGAGCAGCCACTTGACATGGATGGTTGGTGTAGCCAGGTTATAATATTGGATTGCTACCGGATTGTAGCAGTTTAGAGTGTTGTATGCCAATATTTCATTCTTTTAATGTCATGTTTCGTGTATATTTTTTCGTTATTTAATGTATATTGTTAGCTGGCTTTTGCTCTTGTCCTGGTGAGGCTTCCCAAAAAGTAGAAGAGAGAGAGAGAGAGAGAGAGAGAGAGAGAGAGAGAGAGAGAGAGAGAGAGAGAGAGAGAGAGAGAGAGAGAGAGAGAACCACAATCCAGAGGACCACAAGAGAAGAGGGTGACAGAAAGTACTAATTTACAAAAAGGGGGATTGAGGAAATCATTGCAAACAAGGTGAGTGCGCAGAGTCATGGCAGCTCAAGTAGGGTGCGTTCATAGGACAACAAGGCCAGTGTTGGAGCCGCACCCCTAGATTTGTGATGCTGAACCCCTCTCCAAGATCAAGAGGTGTACAGGGTGACCTCCAGAGAAAACTTCCAGCACTCCAGAGTTCATTGCTGGTCGACCGACGGTAGCGGAAATGTGACTGCGGAGGTCATTTTTCTGTTCCGGCAGAGAGTAATTCGGGAATGTTGTCTACCTGTATGCAAGTAACAGTCTGGTGCAGCAACCAGAGCTCTCTTTTGAGGTTTAAGTTCCATAAGCCCCAACCCCCCTCAGGCCATACCGGATATTGGGGGACTCTCCAGGAGATTGGATTGACACACCCTCAGTTCGAGTCCAGGAGGCTGGATTGATAAACCCATTGCAGCAACCATGCGGGCTACCAATTCCTAGCATATGTAACCCCAGATCCATTCTCTCTCTCAGGAAGACTCACAGCACAGGATGGAGTAGGTGCAAGTGTTTGTAGGGTCAGACAAGCCTGAGAACTTGGAAGGTTGCACCAAGGAGCAGTTGAAGCAGATAACGGAGAAATGTGGCATCAAGATGAAGTCATCTAAAGTGGCTGGAATGAAGGCTGAGATCCTTAGACAGTTGAGAGTTAAGAATGAAGTGGCAGAACGAGGAGCCCAGACAGGAGCCGGAAGTGGAAAGGAGGATGATGGACAAGATGAAGTGAGGTCCCAAGGATCAAGTAAGAGTAGTAGGAGTAACCACAGTAGCATGAGTAGCTGGAATAGGAGCTTAGAACGGTTAAAGCTGGAGTTCCAGATGCAATGAGAGCGTGAGCGTGAAGAGAGACAGTTAAAACTGGAAAAGTTGAAGTTAGAGCTGCAGATGAAAAATGAAGTGGAGAAAACAAAACTAGAGGTAGAAAAAGAGAAAACCAGACTAGAGATAGAAAAGGAAAAAGAGAAAACTAGAATAGAGGTAGAAAAAGAGGGCCCAAGTCGAAAAAGAAAAAGAGAAAACGAAACAAATGGAGATAGAAGCAAATAAAGCTTTAGCAGAGCAAAGGATTGAACATGGATTGCCAGAGAGCACCTCACATGTATCACACCCACCAGATAATAAAGTCAGAGAAAAGAACATCCCCTATTTGTGCCTGAGGAGGCAGAGAGCTTCTTCGAGCATTTCGAGAAGGTAGCCAACATCAAAGATTGCCACAGGAAGAATGGGCCCAATTGCTTCAATTAAGGATGACCGGTGCCGCCAGAGAGGCATATACCCACCTGTCATTGGAGGAATGCTGAGATAATGTGACAGTAAAGAACAGCATATTACGTTCGTTTCAGTTGACTCCAGAAGCATATAGAAAACGCTTCAGAGAAATGATGACGGTTCCTGCTAGTACGTTTGCTGAGACGGCAAGGGATCTGGAAAGGCGTTTCCAGAGATGGATGGAAGCTGCTGGGGTGGGATCTGATGCTAATCTAAAACAGTTGATGATCATGGAGAAATTCCTAGAAATCATGCACCCGGAGACGAAGTTCAAAATTCAAGAGGCAGGAGTGAAGGATGTAAGAGATGCCGCAGATAGGGCAGACATGATTACAGATGTGTATAAGAGCTTAAGGGAAAACAGGGTGAAAAGTGAGGCGAGATGTAACAATGGCAGACCCAGTGGAGTCTGGGAAGGAGGAAATTTTGGTGGACGGACAAACAGACCAGTTATCTTTAAACCCCAGGAAGGAAAGTTTCCGAGTCCGTCTGCTGGAAACAAGCAGGAAACCAAGTATGTACAGAGAAACCAAGAGTCCAGTCAGACCCCCCCACAGAGTACAGGTAGTGTGCCTGATCTGAGGAACTCCAATGCGAGTGGACAGAGTAAGGGCCACTCGGGAATATATAGAAGGGACTTCTCCAAAATGAGATGTTACAGTTGTAACAGATTTGGTCACATGATGCGAGATTGTAGACAGGACAAGAGAGTTGTGAACCTGACCATGTGTGGCCCCCGAAATACATGTATTGATGTATTACAGGACAAACAGCAGAAAGTAAACTAGGTGAACGAGTGGTATAGGGCGTTCATCAGTAAAGGTTTGGTCAGCATAAAAGGCCAACCTGAGGTAGAAGTAAGTATCCAAAGGGATACTGGAGCGAATCCGAGCCTGATTATGAGAAGCCTGATCGCAGATGGTCGACTTTTAGCTGGCAGGCGAAAGATAAAGGTGTCTGGATTGCTGTCTGAGGGTGACATGCCCATTTGTACCGTAAAGCTAAAGTCGGACTATTTGTCGGCAGAGGTGATGTTGGGAGTGTGCCCTGACATACCTGTCCTGGGGATTCAAGTGATCCTGGGAAATGACTTGTGTGGGACGAAGGTGTTGCCGAAGCTTATGGTGGAAGCTGTGCCGGAAGTTTGCCAGAGGGGCCACGGCACTGATGGGGCACCAGATGGAGTAGACCTGGCTGGCATCCTAGAGGATGAGTCAGAGGACCGCCAAGCCATTGAGTACCTTGCCTCTGTAGTGACAAGGGCAGAGGTGGCCAACAAGGAAGACACTGGAGAGGATGTGACAGTGTCGACTCCACTGAAGGAAGATATCGTAGTGAAGATAGCATGGCTGTTTGATGGAAGCCTAGCTCAGGGAAATGAAGGAGACACTGACGAGGAGCTGTCAGTGTCGACTCCACCGACGGAAGAAATCGATGTGGAAAAAGCATTGCTATTTGGTGAAGGAGAGAACCCTGCCGGGAGAGCTAACATGAAGAGAGTGGACCTGAGTAGAGACTAGCCCGCTGAAATCGTGAGTCAGAAAGCGGAGATAACTGTGTTGAACCGAGGTGAAGAAGAATGTGGACAGACTGAGGACGGGAGTAGAGCGTCACGTTGTCCACAGGAACAGATGTGTATGGATGATGAAGTTGAGTTGTGTGAGATGTCAGACGTCGACACATTTCAAGAGAAACGTGAAGAAGAGATAGTGAAGACGAGTGATAGCCGATAGAGGAAGTGAGAAGAGACAGTATGTGTGGAGACATGTTTAAGAGCTCTCTGGAAGAGGTAGAGCCACAAGTTTGTACAGGTCGAGTACTGTTGAATGTAGTGCAGTACTTGAGGAAACTTTTACTGAACGAGGAAGAGTTGAAGGAGAGGAATTGGAGTTGTGTTGTGGAGTGAAGCGTAAGAAGGGGAAGATGATAGCGCAAGCATGGAAGAATAGAAGAAAGCCTAGGATTCGATGGAAGTCGAGGAGGATGAAATCTCTGATAAATGAGGAGACGAAAGAAGGGATCGTCGGTGCAGACGGTAAAGTGAAGTATGATGACAAGAGACTGAAGTGTGATGGCAGTGGATGGAAACGTGAAGACGAGGGAGTGAAGTACGATGACAAGAGACTGAAGTGTGATGGTGACAGACTGAATCGTGAGGACGACAAACCGAAGTATGAAGACGACAGAGGTTGTACAGACGGTAGATGTCTGTCTCTTGATATATGGAATGGAAGAAGTAGAAACGGAGGGAGGAAGCAGTAAGTAGAGAGGACTGATGACACAAAGGTGTCCAGCAGGGACAGCCTAGCCAAGTTGGGAGAGAAGTCGGATCGCTTAAGAGAAGACCATGTTTCTAATGTTTTGCGAGTCGGATGTTGTGAGGCGCAACGGGTTATTTGCTGACTCCTGGAGGGAGTACGTAAGCAGACTAACCAGTCAAACAAATCGGTTGGAGAAGGCCAACATGACGATTAACTTGGCGAAAAGTGAGTTCGGGAGTGCCCGCCTGGAATACCTAGGGCATGTGGTAGGGCAAGGTGAGGTTGCTCCAGTAAGAACGAAAGTGGAAGCCATCGATAATTTCCCATTACTCAGAGGAAAGAAGTTGTTAAAATATTTATGGATGACCAGGTATTACCGGAAATTCTGTGAAAATTTTGCACCGTAGCTGCTCCTATGACAAGTTTCTTATCGAAGAGCAAGAAATGGGAGTGAAACAGGATAGCACAGGAAGCACTTGAATAGACCAAGAGATTATTAACTGAGGCGTTTGTGTTAGTGTCGCCGGATTTTGGAGCACCGTTTACGTTGTTCGTGGATGCCTGTGTCGTAGGGGCCGGAGCTGTACTGACACAGCAGAAGGGTGAAATTTATCACCTGTGTCTTTCTTCTCAAAGAAGTTTGTTAGACATCAGAGATTTTACAGTACAGTAGAGAAGAAGACCTTGGCTTTGGTCCTGGTATTAAAGCATTTTGAGGTATACGTGAGTGGGGGAGGACATCCAATTATGGTGTATACAGACCATAATCCCCTAGTGCTCCTGAGCATGATGAAACACGCGAACCAGAGGCTAACCAGGGGGTTTCTACTGCTCCATGAATATGATCTGGTAGTAAGGCATATAAGAGGACGAAATAATATAGTAGTCGATGCGTTATCCCGAGCCTAACCACTGGAATAACTCTCAAAAATAAAGGGAGGATAGTGTTATGATCCCATGTAGCCTGAAAAACGAATCTACCTGCTTGAGAGTTATTCCACCTACTAGACCCAATTGAGAGGTCAGAGGAAGTATAGATATATGAATATATATTAAATACATGACAAGTGTTAATGAGTAGTTTAAAAGCATGGACAAAGGATGAGCATATAAATATGTGACATGACATGAGATGTCGATATTATGCTGACAAGGTGTGAGGCTCGCAACGATATCTTGACCTTACTTGATCAGCAGAGGTCATGAGTGGAAGGTTGTACTGTGTTTGTGCTTCTGGCAGCAAAGGAGGAACCCTCTAGTTGTGTGTTCCTTCAAGAAGAGGGAACCAGTCAGGCGTTTATGTATAAAGCCTGAGGACGACTTAAAGTGTTCAAGTCAGGACAAGAAGAAGCCTTGTGAGGCAGTCCTTTAGCGATTTTGTGGGCGAACTGTGAGGACCACTGTTGAGAACCAGGATTTGAGCGCCCTCGCATCAGATAAATTCTGTGGTTTGTTTGGTGGAGGAGTTGATGGAAGAACTTCGAGGCCAGGGGAAGAAGTTAATGGAGTAAACGTCGAGAGTGGAGAAGTGAACACGGAACTCTGTGGGAGACCAGAACCCATGAGTGAGGAGCTGACGTCAAGCTGTGTAAAGGAGCAGTGAAAAGGAGTTTCACGTGTCTGTGGGATCAGTAGTGAAGCATCACTGGTGTTTGATGAGAACTTCATTGTGTAGCAGTTTGGGAGACCTGCAGAAGAGTCATGTTGTCTATTTTGGAGAACCTTGAGATATACATGTGTTACGGTGCCCTCTCCTATTTCTTTCGTTTGCCTGCTTTAAGAGTCATATCAGCTCTCCCTACTGATTCTCTAAGATACAGGGAGTCTGTGGATATATGTGGCGACCAGACCGGCCGCCAGATAAGGGAGAAATTTAAATTATAAGTTGTAGGTAAAGGGGAAAGTGGCGCCCTGATACAAATGAAATAGTACCCCCTACCTGCAGACCCGCCATGTTGTAGAAAACGCTAGCCGTGTGCAGATTGGGTGGCTTGTGTCACGGACGACCAATCAGAGCCCGCCGTGACGTCACCGAGTGCCCTGGGCAGTGCCAACGTCAGAGTTGACCTGACTGTGGAGGTGAGAGGATGCGACTCAGTCAGCTCTCGAAGATTTGACGCTCTAGAAGCCTTATTCAGTGGATTAGAGCTGGCCATCACAGCCCACCATAGATATTGGAGACCCTGCACTTCTGGGAAGCAAAAAGGAACCAAGTTCATTGAGCAAAGGAGTGGCAAACTAGGAAAATAGTCGGCGACGACGCTGGGCGGCGCCGCTGGACGTTGAGGAGCTGGAAGGTGCGGCGGGCAGGCCTAGCTGTGACTTGGTCACATCCACTGAGGGTTTTGGAGGGACGACACCGTTCCTAGGACAAGGAGCAACGCCTTGTGGAAGGGACGAGTGTGTGAATATAGTGATTAGCTCAGTGCCCATTGGTGAACCAGGATAGGGATAGCTGAATCTCAGGGATTGGAACGGCGACGACGCGAAGGCTTCATGTCACCTGAGTACCTGTGGAACATTCCTGGATCGTCATGGATCGACTCAGGAAGCGTGGGAACCTCACACCATCGAGGGACAGGCGTCGTGAGCCAGGAATATAAAGGTAGATCATTTCCCTCCCATTACCCCTTGTGTGAGTAGGCTAGATAGGCCACGATATTGACTTATGTATGTGGCAGTATGACATTAATACTTTAGTAGTAGAATAGGCTGCAGGGCAGCTTGTGTCCAGGACTGTTGGAGAGGACAGTGTGTGTGGACGGCAGGACAGTGAAGAAGAGGTGCCGACGTGGTGAAGAGGCCCTTCTGTAAGAGAGTGAGTGACTCCTGTCTATCTGCCCAGTTGAAGGAGTGGTTGGAGGTCATGAAAGAAGAGTTGCAGACGATCTCCAGATTTATTATCCTTATTTTCATTTCCATGTATTGCTTGTGATTGTATGTGTGATTATGTAATTTGTGTCAGTAAATTCACACATTTTATCCTTGTGTTTAAGTGTGCCTCCATTATAATATTTCTCTATGAGCATACACGAAGGTTATCATAGTACCACCTAGGGAACACTACGTTCTCTATAGAAGTTCTTACTGCCTGGGGAGTGGTAAAACAGCACAGACTTATATAACAGTGTACCCTTAGCCATCCGACCAGTATCAGAGCCTGAATGGTGGCAACAAGTAACGTAGTGGCTGGAGAGAGGTAAAGCCACACAGACTTTTATGGGAGAGTACCCTGGGCCGACAGTCCAATAGCAGATCTATGGGAGTAGCAACACTCTGGTAACAAACAGCATAGAATACACCCACTGAACTGCATCGCTGGGGTGCAGATATAATAACCCAGCTGGCGACCTTGTTAAGAAGAAAATAGAGAAAACAGGCGGGAAAGGAGTTCCTGCAACCTTTTTGTCTGGCAGGCAAGACTCAGGAAGGTTATTGTAATAAGGAAAGCCTGAGTCTTCCTTCACTCCTCCACGGGTCTAAGCCGGAACTGTTAACAGCAGTTTCCCCATGTTTGACTGAAGGGCTCCCAGGGTGAATCAGTGGCACCACCCTTTAGTGTAGGGAGCAAAGACCTGCGGTGGTGGGCATTGCTAGTCCTCTCCTGTGGGACCAAGGAGACTCCGGTGAATCCCAGGAGTCGGAGGGGCTGAGTATTCTGCCTTCTGAGCCCCTAGCAGCCGAGTGCTAGCGGAGCCCCGGCCCACCCCCGTGACAAGAACTGGCGACCTTGCCAGGATTCGAACCACAGTAGCCAAGAACTGGAAACTTCACCAGGAAGCGTGGATCAGGCTACAGTGTTGCCATGGTATGGTAATCAAGCTGCAGTGTTGCACAAATTTCAAGACAGTGTTGCCAGGGTACTAATACAGTGTGGCCAGTGAATTCAGTGGTACTGTTACCCAACCAGCTAAGGGACTGAAATGGTGAAATTAGTACCTACTAACTTGTCTGTGCTGTCGTGTATGATCGATGATATAGAGATGGAGGAGGACAAAGTAAAGAAATTTATTAACACAAGGGACGAGAGGATTTTGGAAGAGTGTACCAAGGCCCAGCTCCAACAAGTGGCAAGCCACTTTGGGATCAGGTTGAGGACGACTAAGGTTGCGGAGCGAAGGATAGAAATCATGGCACAGCTCACAGCTCGAGAGGAGGCGACGGCAGAGGAGCCATCTCAAGGAGAGCGTCCAAAGAAGAGCCATCGCAAGGTGAACCGTCCCGACTGGAGCCACCCCAAGCGCCTACCAGTGTGGAGGAAATTCACAGTGAACATGGGAGCAGTGGAAGGTCCAGCTGTAGTAAGAGGAGCCTGCAACTGGAAATAATGAAGAAGCAACTGGAAGCCCAGCTGCGATGAGAGGAGAGAGAAGTGCAAATGCAGCGAGAGGAGCGTGAGCGAGAAGCACGGCTGCAGCGAGAGGAACGTGCAGCTGAGCTGCAGCGAGAGGAGCGTGAGCGAGAAGCACGGCTGCAGCGAGAGGAACGTGAAGCTCGGCTGCGGCGAGAAGAAGAGACAACTGCGACTGGAGGAGATAAAGGCAAAGAAAACAGTCTAATTGGTTTGCATTGAGCGTGGTCTGCCCTCACTACCTGCACGGCGGGATGACTTCAAGGTAAGGGAACAGGACTTACCTACGTTCGAACCACAAGAAGCTGAGGCGTTCTTCGAACACTTCGAACGGATAGCAACTCTGAAGGAGTGGCCAGAAGATGATTGGGCTGCTCTGGTCCAGGGCTGGTTGACTGGTGAGGCCCGGGAAGCCTACAACATTCTGGACCTAGAGGAGTGTGCTAGTAACAACGCAATTAAGAATGCGGTGCTCCACTCGTTCCGGCTGACTCCAGAGATGTACCGGAAGCGGTTCAGAGAGTGTACGAGAACGTCGGGAAAGTCTTACGCCGAGACCGCCAGGGATATGGAACGGAAATTCCTACAATGGTTGAAGGCGGAGGAAGAGGAGTCGGCGGATGATATCAAACGACTGATAGTGATGGAGAAGTTTAGGTCAGTGTTCCATCCTGAGTTGCGAGTAAGGGTGAAAGAAGCAGGTATTAAGGACCTAAAGGCTGCAGCGGACCGAGCCAACATGCTGGAGGAGGCACTACATCTCAGGAGGGAGGGGCCAACCAGACACTCGCCTTACCCCAGGTTGGGAGGGAACTTTAGGAGTTCAGGAGGAACGAGGATGGGTGGGGGCTCTCCCAAGAGTAGTGTGCCCGATGAAGTAACCCGGTTCAAGAGCTCAAGGGGTGTGCAGTGGACCTAGCTCGGGAGCGAGTGCTGCTGCCCGGGAACCAACGGCGGGGAGTCCTAGGAGGACCCAGGGAACCTCTACCGTTGGTGCTACTAGGGTGACTGGTAGAGGGTCGCCCAGGAGAGGCGGTCGGTGTTACAACTGTAGGGGACGAGGACACTTTGCAAGGGAGTGCGGTCGCCCCAAGAACGGTGGAAACGTGGCTTTCGCGAGGATAGGACGTGAAGAAGCCAACGATAATTCAGGCGATATGCCAGTGGTAAGGGAGAAGAGGATTCACCCCTTTGTGTGTGAGGGGACAGTAAAGATAAGAGGAGCTGATCCTCGGAAGGAGGTCTCGCCGGATCCGAGTCACCAACTCACTTCTTCGTGGAGAAGGAGTGCTAATCAGGCAGTGGAGACCGGTTAGGGAAGAAGCGGGTGATGATATGCTGAGAGTGAGGCGTCAGGTGGTGGTGCCGGCGCGGTACAGAAACGCGGTACTGAAGCTTGCACACTCAGTGGATCCCGCGGGTCACTTGGGAGTGACCAAGACCTTAAGCAGGCTTCGGGAACATTTTTATTGGCCGGGCATGGACGCAGATGTAAGAAGAAATTGCAAGACATGTTTCCCTTGCCAGAGGGCGGGGAAGAACGTCCCCGCCATCCCAAAAGCACCTTTGGTTCCAGTTCCTGCATTTGGCCAGGCGTTTGAACGCCTAATAATCGACGTCGTGGGACCATTACCTAAGACAAGAATGGGAAATAATTACTTATTGACTATCATGTGTGCTTCGACGAGATTTCCAGAGGCGATCCCAGTGCGGAAGGTGACATCGAGATGCATCATGGGACACCTTCAGCGGTTCTTTGCTTGGGTAAGTGTGCCCAAGGAGATTCACTCCGACTGTGGAAGTGTTTTCCAGTCGAGGTGGTTTAGGCAGGCTATTGCGAGCTGGGGAATAGCCCAACTACGATCGTCTCCCTATAGACCTCAATCGCAGGAAGCGACTGAGAGGTTCCATTACACTCTGAAGACCATCTTAAAAGTGTATTGTGCAGAACAGGGAGCGGAATGGGATGAGGCTGTCTGTCCAGCCCTGTTTGCGATCCGGGATGCTATAGTTGAGTCTCTTGGATTCTCTCCATTCCAGCTAGTGTTTGGGCACGAAGTAAGGAGCCCGTTATTGATGCTGAAGGAGCAGTTGACGGTGGAGAAAACATTAGTGACAGTGGAAGAGTATGTGCGGAAATTCCATGAACGATTGGAAACGGCGAAGGAATTGGCTGCTGATCACCTGAAGACAGCTCAAGAGAAGATGTCGATCTGGTACGACAAGAAGGCTGTCCCAAGGGAGTTCGAGGCAGGAGCCAGAGTGATGATGTTGCTACCTGGGAGAGGTAGAGTGACGGAATCATGCTTTGGTGGTCCATACTCGGTTGTTCGGCGTGTGGGTCCTGTAACTTATGAGATCAGCAAGCCGAATCGCCCCAACAAGTCACAAGTATGTCACATCAACCGTTTAAAGCCATACTTCCCAGAGGAGCAAGAGAGTGTGGGACTGAAGGGAGCAACAAAGTCGGGAGAAGGGAAATTGGCTCTGTGTATGGAGATGAGCCAAGTGTTGCCAGCAGAGGAAAGAAAGTGGGCCCGTGCCGATGGTACGCGCCTGTCAAATACAGAGAGTTTGGTACATCTGGAAGAGAGGCTGCGTCATCTGGATAAAGGGAAAAGGAGAGATCTAGTGACCCTGATACGAAGGAACAAGTCGCTCTTCACGGATGTGCCCCGACGGCACAAGTGTGTGGTGCACGAGATGGACGTGCGCAGAGGAAAGCCAGTCAAGCAGAGCGCTTATCGGGTGAGTCCTGAGAAGAGGAGGATCATGCAACAGGAGGTGGAATATCTGTTAGCAATGATCTCGCTGAGCCCAGCAACGGGAGTGGAGCTCGCCCTGTGTGCTGTCAAGAAGAGTGACGGGTCATATCGTTTTTGCACGATTATCGCAGAG
>WNGS01064033.1:99949-109949 GCA_020271785.1 Procambarus virginalis
TTCTGTCTTGGAACCTCTGTTGTTTTAAATATATATAAATGATTTAGATTCAGGTTTGAGTAGCAATATTTACAAATTTGCCGATGATACAAAAATCAGTAGGGAAATTAACACGGAAGAAGACTCACTGTCACTTCAAGTTGCTCTAAATAGGGTTTTGAAATGATCAAAAGATTGGCAGATGCAGTTTAATGCTGATAAATGTAAAGTTCTGAGGCTAGGTAATGATGATAGTTACAAGATACGAGCTAGACGGTGTTGAGATTGCGAAGTCGAACTGCGAAAGGGATCTGGGAGTTATAATTAGCAAGAATTTAAAACCAAATGATCAATGCATGAATGTTTGTAATAAGGCAAATGTTGAAGGAAATGAAGGCAAATGAAATGAAGCTGCTCCTGCAGCAGCTGAAGGAAGCATTCGAGCAGAATTCTGTGTTAAGGTTCACTTACGAGATGGAGAATGGTGGGAAGCTGCCCTTTTTAGATGTAAAAGTCACAGAAAGAAACGGAGGCTTCCACACTGCAGTCTACTTTAAGGAAATAAACATAGGAATGTGCCTCAATGCCAATAGTGACTGCCCAGACAGGTACAAGAGGAGTGTTGTCAACGCTTAAATTGACCGGGTTCTCAGCCACAGCTCAGGATGGAAGCAAGTCGATGAAGATCTCTGTAGGGTAAGGCAGGTCCTAGTCAACAATGGCTTCTCTAACGGTTATGCTGAAGACATCATAAAAAAAAAACGTGAAACGCCATGCAACCTCTGAAGAGTCAAATAGCACAACACTTGTACCCCCTGTTAGACTGTTTAACAGGAACTTCTTTTCGAAGGCTCATAAAACGGAGGAAAGGGTCCTGAAAGATATTATTGATAGGAACGTTATCCCAACAGACAAATATCAGAAAATACAATTGACAATTTACTACAAAAACAAAAAAACGGCCAATCTACTCATGAAAACCTCCCCAGACACCAAACAGAACGCCTTGAAGGAAACCAACGTCGTTTATGCCTTCACATGCCCGCTTGGGGACTGTAAGCCCCAAGGAACTCAGTATAGGCATTACCTTGATATAGGTTGATATCACACCGAACCTGTCCCCAGAAGCCCACATCAAAAGAATATCATCAGCGGCATATGCTAGACTGGCCAACATAAGAACTGCCTTTAGAAATTTGTGTAAGGAATCTTTCAGAACCCTGTATACCACTTATGTAAGACCAATCCTGGAGTATGCAGCTCCAGCCTGGAGTCCATACCTAGTTAAACACAAGACAAAGTTAGAGAAGATTCAGCGGTATGCCACCAGGCTCGTCCCGGAACTGAGAGGATTGAGCTACGAGGAAAGGCTAAAGGAGCTGAACCTCACATCCCTGGAAAACAGAAGAGTAAGGGGAGACATGATAACCACCTACAAAATTCTCAGGGGAATTGACAGGGCGGACAAAGACAAACTCTTCACCACGGGTGGGACACGAACAAGGGGACACAGGTGGAAACTTAGTACCCAGATGAGCCACAGAGACGTTAGAAAGATTTTTTCAGTGTCAGTGTAGTTAATAAATGGAATGCACTAGGAAGTGATGTGGTGGAGGCTGACTCCATACACAGTTTCAAATGTAGATATGATAGAACCCAGTAGGCTCAGGAATCTGTACACCTGTTGATTGACAGTTGAGAGGCGGGACCAAAGAGCCAAAGCTCAACCCCCGCAAGCACAATTAGGTGAGTACCTCAAACCAAGGATTCAATATCAGGTGCAGTGCGATATATATATTTATATGATCTACTCACATAGCCCTGGAGACGAAGGTTCACTGAAACACGTATTAAAACTGATGGTTAGTTTACTGAAGAAACTACACTGGATCCGCATAAACAATGATGTAATTGGAGCTGTCCACCGGCAGCATCACTCCTCAAGCGCCTCTAGCAATACAGTCAGCTGGACGATCCAGAAGCTCACTCCTGGCCTCCTGGATCTAACTATTTCCTCCAGCTGCCCAAAATGTCACTACACCCACGTGCATATATATATATATACATTAACTCATGCCTACATGAGTAATTTGGCTCCTAGCCTAAACTCTCTACCACACTGGTAGTAGTAATAGAGACAATGCTCACGACATCCAAGATATTCTAGCTCACCTATATCAATGGGGATATGGGGGGGGGGGAAATTATCTACCTTAACTTTTAACTCTCTCTGCTACATAGTCGACGTATCTTCTGACGAGGGTTGCTGAGGTCCGCAATCCTAGCGTTTGGTCCTCTGTTGATCAGAGTCCTGTTCACACAAGGTCCTCAGTCGACTTGTAGATGCATGTTTTCGCTGTTCTCAAACTCTGCTGGCAGGTCCTGCTCCTCTTCCTCTCGACGTACTGGAGTCAGGTCCCCGTGCGCCTCGTTCTCTTCCTCCCTTCACAGGAGCTGTGGACATCACTTGCAGTCCGGACCAGCTTCCCCTCCTCAAAACTCCAGTGGACTTGGCCCAGCCACAGCAGCTCGCCTGATGAGTTTGAACGTGGCCCACTAGGCATCCCAGCCCAACGTTTGTCTCTGCCACAGACTAGCAGTAATGGAGCTCTTAGCGCTCTAACATCAGCCAAGCCTTGCTTTCATGTACTGCCTAGGTGTAAGGTAGTGTCCCACGACGTCTGTGATATCAGTGTGGCTGCTTGGGTCCACTGGTTGGGGTTTCCCTAGCCTCCAAGTTGGGAGCTCACTCGAGCGTAGCCACACTCTATGACGGGTCGTGACGTACTGAGCCCGCCTGGGCGCCCGCCGCCTGGAATCTTCCGCCTCATGACGTCACACCGCCCGAGGGCTCCTCCCCATTGGTCCATAATGTCACATGACCCTACCCTGGCAATCAACAACCGGCAGGCGTCACGCTCCTTTGGCGGGAAGCTGAGCGCCACATTGTAACTCAAAAGGGCGTAAGCCACTTGTGTAATCAAACTAAAACGGCAAATTCACTGCCAACACGATAACGTTCCATACTCTCATATATGTCAAGATGTTCCCTGAACATCAGAGGACGTTCAGGTTGCAGAGATATGACTCTTGATACCGAGACAGTAAAGATATGGTGGTAGGAGACCGTCACATACCCCTCCCCTTAAAATAAGAGTCATATCTAATGAAGAGCACTTGAGAGGATAACTGGTGTTCTTGCTCCTCATCTTTCTGGCGTGCCTCTTCTCCAGTCAGTGATGTGGCTCGTACCACCTCGCCAGTCACTCGCATTACTCCTCCACTTCACCTGGGACCGGATGAGATGGGTGTTCCCCGAACCCCTACAAGGAGTCCTCCTTCTGTGTCCCCGAGTACGTTCCAGCGACTCGTTATCACTATAAAACATGTGTATGTGTTTGTATCTACACTGTGCATCCTTAAGTACTCCTGCACCCCTACTGCGTCCTACAGGTACACCTTGCTTTCTCTCACACTCTTCTCTTCGTCACTCTTCTCTCTTCCCGGTTCCTCTTCTCCTGTAAGTGGGCTGTCTCCTCACTGCGACACTTGTTACCTGTCCTTCATCCAGCAATTTCCTCTCTTCTACACTAGGCTTTTGCGTTGACCCAGTGCCCCTCTGGCTAGGCTGGCTCCCACCCTGGGTGTACCTGTTCCCTGCTTTCTTCTTACTCCTGCCATTTCAATACCATCCATTCCACTGCTCTCGACGAACATCTTCATTCCTCCACGAAAGCTTCTTCCCTGCAAACATCTTCCTAGGTTAGTTGTCGGGCCTACTTACCTCCCTGTGGCTAACCTCGCCACAGTAGTTCTTCTTACCCCTACCACTATTTTCTCGGCTCGCGTAGGGTACAGTATGTCGTGGCTCCTCCACTCTGTCCCTCACAGCCGCTTGCTCACTCACTGAGCTCACCTTGCTCAAACGTCCAGGTGGAGGGAGTTCGACCTGCAGTTCTTCCATCGCCCCAGGCTCCCGTACTGCTGCTGCTCCTCACCACTCCTCCACTTGCATCATTAGGCTTAATCGCAGGTCCTCGTCGGGTCTCTCAACGACCTACAACAACCTCTCTGCACTCTCGTCCTCGTCGTCGTCTTCCCTGACGACGTTATCATCGGCGCGGTCGGCTCCCTCACTACTGCCTGAGTCGACTTGTTCCTCACCCTGACAAGGTTTCACCCCTGCCTGATACATAGGCGCTCCTGGCCCAATCAAGTTGTACGCTGTCTCCACTTAAGTCGTTGCCCAGCACCATCTGGACATGTTTTAGGGGTAACTTTTGGGCTACAGCTACAATGGCCTTTTCGACTCCCTAGTCGGACCCCAGCTGCACCTCGTGAAGTGGAAACCTGCATTCCTGCCCTACACTGCGTAGTCTCACCACTCCCATAGGTGACTCATCAAAATCCTTGGGAAGAATATCCCTGGCCACCATACTCACGTCAGCACCTGTATCGCGAAGCACTGCAACATCCACAGGGTCTGACTTCCCAAACTTCACTGTACCCCCGGAAACAAAAGGATGCTCACCCATCTATATCTCCCAACCATTTACATTGGGACCATTATAGTTAGGAGTATGGGTAACTACCTTCTCTTCTTCCAACATCAGCCCTACTGTCTTCTGATGTTTGTCACACTCTCGAGCATAATGTCCCTTCACACCACAGTTGTAACGTGGTCCTACTCTGGGTAGACCTCTCCCAGTCACCTGGACCACACCTTGCTGGGATGTCGCGCTCTGGGTCCTCTCAGAATTCCCAGACACGTACTCTCTACTCGAGCTGCTTGCACCATAGTGCCTACCTGTACTGCCACTTGGAGACTTCCTCGTGGGCTCTCGCAAGCTCACCTGGGCTTGGGTCTTGTCACTTCAGTGGTACGATACACCTGATCTGTACCCACTCATCACATCTTCATGGCTCCTCCACGAGCGGTCGTCCTCCTGCTGGGCTGGCCGTCTGAGTCGACTCTCCCTCAGAGAGCCCAATGCCTCCCCCAACATGTCCGCTCGATCAGCTGCTGTCTTGAGATCCTTAATGTCTGCTTCCCGTACTCTAACCGTTAGCTCCGGGTGGAATACCGACATGAACTCTTCCATTATCATCAGCTGCCTGATCTCCTCAGCCGTCTCAGCTCCCTCGGCCTTCAGCCACCTCAAGTACCTCCGTTCTATATCTCTGCCAGTCTCGGTGTACGACTTCCCTGGCGCTCCGGCGCACTCCCGGAATCTCTTCCTGTACAATCCCGGCGTCAATTTGAAAGAATGCAGCACGACATTCTTCACGGCCACATACCTTGTACATTCGTCGAGGTCCAGCATGTTATATGCCTCAAGTGCCTCGCCAGTCAGCCTACTCTGGACCAATTCTGCCCAATCCGCTTCCGGCTATTTCTTCAAGGTCACGACTCTTTCAAAATGGTAGAAAAACCCCTCGGCCTCATGAGGTACGAAAACTGGCAGGTCACGTTCCTTCACCTGGTGGGCATCCTGCTGCCTGGGTGGTGGTGGTGGGGTCACCCCGAGCTCTGCTCGCCTCAGCTCGACCTCCTTGTTGGCCTCTATCTCCTGCTGACGTAACTGGATCTGGGCGTCGCGCTCTTCCCGTCGTAATTGCGCTTCCCGTTTCAGCTGTGCCATCTCGCTCTTCCCTTTGCAGCCGTGCTTCTTGCTCCTCCCATTGCAGCTGGACGTCTCGTTCACGCCCTTCCCTTTGCAGCTGCCACTCACGCTCTTCTCTCCTCAGCTGTGCCTCCAACTGCATCTTCATCAGCTCCAATTTCACACTTCTGCTTCTGCTGGACCCCCTGCTGCTTCCTCCGTCGCTCCGGTCCACCACCAACACTGGCAGGTGCTTGGGACGGTACTTCCCTAGTGGCCTCTTCTAGGGCCTTGAGCTGAGCCACGATCTCTATTCATCACTCTGCCACCTTGGATGATCTCAACTTTATCCCAAAGTGGTCCATCACTAGCTGCAGCTGGGCCTTGGTGCACTCATCCAGCTCTCCCTTGTCCCTTGACTCCACAAACTTAGCTACTTTTTTATCCTCCATCTCTAGGCTATTGTGTGGGAAACTGTACACACAGGAAATAAACTAGCAAGCAATGTAAACTAAAATCACAGACCAAAATCGGCACTCAACATCGACCTTGGGACCGCTGTCCCTGCACTTGCAATCCGTGGCAACACTGTCACTCGAGATCCTAGCAAGGTCGCCACGCTCACGTTTCACCCATTTTTAACTTGTGTAGTTAGGGCTATTCTTTTGGGGTCTTCGCCCCCTCCGTACCCGTGCGCCACTGCTCGCCCTGGGGCCCCCCCAGTCTACCAAGAGCTGGCCTTGAATTGCACTCCTGGCGATTGGGGAAATCCAACCTCACCTCACCTGTCTCTCGGTTGAACCTGCCCGCTGTGACAATGGGAACTCTCTCTCTATCAAGGTCTCCAGCTGTGTGCTTGCGCTCGTGTCCCAGCAACACTCCTCAAACTTTCAGTAGTCTTATTTGTTACCTCAAACCAAGGATTCAATATCAGATGCAGTGCAGTGCGATATTTATATGGTCTACTCAAATAGCCCTAGAGACGAAGGTTCACTCATACACGTATTAAAATTGATGATAAGTTTACTGAAGAAACTACACTGGATCCACATAAACAATGATGTAATTGGAGCTGTTCAACGGCGGCATCACTCCACACGCGCCTCTGGCAACACAGTCAGCTGGACGATCCAGAAGCTCGCTCCTGGCCTCCTGGATCTAACCACTTCCTCCAGCTGCCCAAAATGTCACTACACCCACGTGTATGTATATATATATATATATATATATATATATATATATATATATATATATATATATATATATATATATATATATATATATATATATATATATATACGTTAATTGGTACGTTAATTGGTACGTACAGTACGTTAATTGGCTGTTGATTGCAATCAACAGCCAATTAACGTACAACTATATTCTACCCACTTCAAGTCTCCGCTCCAATATAGAAACATCAAGAAATATGGGCCAATAGGCCTTCTGCAGTTCTATTGGGACCCGACTTCTACTTCTACAAATCTATACCCCGTTTTCCATGTTCTGTGTTTCACCCCACTAATGTATTACATCACCTCACCCAAATGCAGGTATAAGAGCCAATGTTTGTTTCATAAAGCATAAGTTGTGTAGATAAACTAAAAGTCTTTGAAAATGTAATAAGTTTTACGAAACGCGCTCAAGTGTCGCGTCAGACTAGAAATAAAGAATGAATTTTGGAGAATTGATTTTTAATTTACCGTCATCAGTAAAAAGAAACATAAGGAAAATTGAGAAAATTCGTGTTAGAATTATTAATCTTACACTTTTTCGGTCATATTTAATAATATATATATATATATATATATTGGTGTATACTGGCAGCAAGTTTTCTTTTAAACATGTCTCATTGAATATGACCGCATATTCTGTATTTACTATCTTCTGATTTAGGGCTTCTATCCCTCGAACTATTTTCTTAGCATCAGGGCTTAGCTGAAATAGGAGTTTTCCAAAACTCATTTTCGTAATTTCCGGGTGAAGAAAAGATGTGAATTATTATAGAATGTATTACACTTATTTAAACAATTTGCACAACGTTTCGAACCTCCATGGTTCATTCTCAAGTGAATGAATTTTACAATGTGATTTGATTTTATACCCGCACTGGGTCAGGTGATAAGATAATAAATGTGAAAACAAAAGGGGATACAAAGGGGATATAAGTGGGGTCACACATATGAACATAAGAATAGAGGTAACCGCAGAAGGCCTATTGGCCCATACGAGGCAGCTGGCATCTACATACAAAGATTAATCCAGTGTAATTGGCCTGTTATGTTGAACATTGTCTTCTGTGTTGGCATCGTTATGTTCTGGTCTTGTCCTTACTCTCATTGTGGGAAGAGTAAATAGTTTTGTGATTTGGGTGTTCATGGTAGGTTGTTCTGTTCTTATGTGAATTGCTTCAAGAATTTGTAATCTTCTTGCATCTTGGGTTCTGTCTATTATGCATGTATTTTTGTTCAACATTTCTCTTGTTAGGGTGATGTCATGGGCTTGTCTCATGTGATTCCTAAGGGCACCGGATTGAAGATGGCATGTCAAACGCCTCGTCAGCTTGGTCGACGTCATACCTATGTACTTAGATTGAAGGTTACATCCTTCGTGGGGGCAAGTGTACATGTATACAACGCTTGACTGCTGTAGAGGGTTCTCTGTCGGCTTCGGGCTGTTTTTGATAAGGAGTTCGGAAGTCTTCTTGGTTTTATAGAATATTATCAGGTTTATGTTTTGGTTAGGAGTAGTGCTTTTTACTCCTTTACGGATTATTTCTTTCATTATTCTTTCCTCTTTTATATGTTCACTGTGCATGGTTAACATGAGAAAGGAACTAAACTTACCTTCCATTTACGAAAGAATAGTTCTACTTAGTACTATGTTTTGCGCCAAAACTTTGAAAAATAATGGTCCCCCCAGCTCTATTCAAATTAAATTGAGATCCATTCTAAACAATTCTGACTGTTCTCTCAATCCGCCGCAAAAAGCTCCCTACAGTGTGTGGCTCAGTAGTTGTGCCTATAATCTTCGGAAACTGAATGTGTCTATTAACCCTGATAAAACTGTTCACTATATTCCCCCTTGGAAAGATGTGGAGATCTCTCTGCATTATACCCCCATCAGTGTAAAACAAATGTATAACACTGACATTTTGAGATGTATAACATTAGAAGCTATTGACAGTCATCTTCAAATTCTCAAACCAACTGAATCCTATGCCTTTACTGATGGCTCTGTGCAGTTAGGCACTGGTAGAACAGGTTGTGCATGTGCAGTGTATAAAGGGAATGAAATGATCATGTCTACTACACAGAGATTGAACAACTGGGCTAGCACGACACAGACCGAGCTATTGGGCATTTATCTAGCCACTGAATACCTTAAGCTCAATGGTGGTGGAGTTATTTTCTGTGACTCTAAAAGTGCTCTGCAGTCCTTAAATAACCCATCACAATGTATGTCGGAAGTAGCTTGTAATATTAAATGGAATGGAATTTTTGCCAATGATAATAACTCTTGTATAAAATTTGTGTGGATCCCATCCCATGTTGGAGTTGGAAAACATGACTTCGTAGAACGATTGGCCAATGAGACTTGCAGGAAAGAAAACATTGATTATGACTTTGGACTATCTAATGCAGTTATTAGAAACATACAAATTAAAGAAATTAATTCAGATTTAGAAGAACTAAGAAATGCCCAGAGACCTGAAGGCTGCAGTATTTAAAGTTATGACAAGTTTTGTAATAATAGGTATTTGTATGGTCAGCACAGTAACCGAACCAGGCAATGTGATGTAGTCATTGCGCGAATTCGCCTTGGCTATAGACACATCTGGCAGGTTAGTGAGGCTGAGCCACTTCCAGAATACTCAGATTGTAAACTCTGTGATAAACCTTTAATGCATTCACTAGAACACTACATTGATGAATGTGAAACCGTAAAGGACTTTAGACCTCCTGGCCTCTTGTACCACCAACTGTGTAACTATTTTATTGACTCAGGTGTTCTGGACGACATCCTAACAATTTACCCAAAATTTGCTTGTCCATTTTAAAGAATGAAGAACAATTTTTATCTATATTACTTCTAAGCTGCATCACCTATGAACCCATCCCTGCCCTTGTGTGGCAGTGCACAATAGAAAGTTGTTTTCACATATCCATACATTAAAACATTGATTGTAACCATGATATATATTTGCTTCAAGCCTACAGTTTAGACCTATTGTCTTATGTATGACCCTCTGTCCTGCGTGACAGTGAATACTAGCATTATTCTCACCGTAATCAGACTATCAAAATCCTCAGATTAGGCAAAATTGTAATTAATTTTGTCAATAAAGATGTTAATAATAATAATAACTGTGCATGGTTGATTTGTAATATAATTTTATTGGAGGTATTGTGGTTTCT
>WNGS01064033.1:132763-143325 GCA_020271785.1 Procambarus virginalis
AGGGAAAGATTGATGGCATTTTCTAGTGTTCATTTAAGCAAGCTGTCGTACTCTTCTAAATTTATATTGTTGAAAGAATTGTCGAACATCTTAGAAGTAGGCTCAGCCTGGGAGGGACAAAGCGACTATATGCGAATGAAAACTCACCGCGCGGTGAGGTGTTCAAATAGCTTCGCTATCACTCCTATTTTTCCGGTCGTCGATGGTCAAGTGGTTTAAAGGCGTCTTGTACATACCTAGTTGCGTGCTCGCTGGGAGTATGGGTTCGAGTCCTCTGGGGTGTGAGTGTTTGCATTCGCATATAGTCCTGGACGACATTCAGGCTTGTTCGCATTGTGGTTCCTCACGTGTGCCCCAAAGAATGAGGTGAATTTGTAAAATGCTATCCCAAGATAACCATCCGAGTGCCGGCGGTGAGGTGGTCAATAGCTTCGGCTATCACCTCATTTTGTCCCGGTGCGTGATGGTCAGTGGTTTAAGGCGTCTTGTACCTGACCAGTGCGTTGCTCCTGGGAGTATGGGTTCGAGTCACTTCTGGGGTGTGAGTTTTCATTCGCATATATCCTGGGGGAGACCATTCGGCTGTTGCATTTGTGTTCCTCACGTGTGCCCCAAAGAATGAGCTGATTTGAGTAAATGCTATACCAAGAATAACATACGAGTGCCGCGGTGAGGTGGTTCAAATAGCTTCGGCTTATCACCTGCAATTTTGTCCGGGTCCGGTGATGGTCAAGAAGTGGTTTAAAGCGTCTTTGTACATACCAGTTGCGTTTGCTTCCTGGAGTAATGGGTTCGAGTCACTTCTGGGTTGTGAGTTTTTTCATTCGCATATAGTCCTGGCGGACCATTTCAGGCTTGTTCGCATTTGTGTTCCTCACGTTGTGCCCCAAAGAATGAGGTGATTTGGTATAAATGTATGCCCAAGATAATCATCCGATGTGCCGGCGGTAGGTGGGTCAAAATAGCTTCGGCTATCACCTCATTTTGTCCGGTCGTGAGGTCATGGTTTTAAAGGCGTCTTGTACATACCAGTTTGCGTTGCTCCTGGAGTATGTGTTAGAGTCCTTCGGGTGTGAGTTTTCATCGCAAATATAGTCCTGGTGGACCATTCCAGGCTTGTTCGCATTTGTGTCTTCCTCACGTGTCCCCAAAAGAATGAGGTGAATTTTAAAAATGCTGATGCCCAGATAACCATCCGAGTGCCAGGCGGTGAGTGGTGTGTTCAAATAGCCTCGGCATCACCTCATTTTGTCCGTCGTGCAATGGTCAAGTGGTTTAAGCGTCTTGTACATACCAGTTGCGTGCTCCTGGGAGTAGTGGTTCGAGTCACTTCTGGGGTGGTAGTTTTCATTCGCATATAGTCCTGGGACCATTCATGGCTTGTTCGCATTGTGTTCCTCACGTGTGCCCCAAAGCTTGAGGTGATTTGGTAAATGGCCTATGCCCAAGATAACCATCCGAGTCCGGGCGGTGAGTGGTTCAAATAGCTTCAGCTATCACCCCATTTTGTGTCCGGTTGATGGTCAAGTGGTTTAAGGCGTCTTGTACATACAGTTGGTTGCTCCTGGGAGTATGGGTTCGAGTCACTTTCTGGGTGTGAGTTTTTCATTCGCATATAGTCCTGGGGACCATTCAGGCTTGTTCGCATTTGTGTTCCTCACGTGTGCCCCAAAGAATGAGGTTATTTTGTAAAATGCTAGTGCCAAGATAACCATCCGAGTGCGGCGGTGAGGTGGTTCAAATAGCTTCGCTATCACCTCTTTTGGTCCCGGTCGTGATGGTCAAGTGTTTAAGCGTCTTGTACATACCAGTTGCGTTGCTCCTGGGAGTAGGGGTTCGAGTCACGTTCTGGGTGTGGAGTTTTCATTCGCAGATAGTCCTGGGACCATTCAGCCTTGTTGCGCATAATATATATAAGATATATATATATATATATATTAGAGATATAGATATATATATATAGATAGATATATTATAGCATATATAGATATATATATTCTATATATATATTATATATAATTATTATTAGGCACATATATAATATATATATAATCTTATATATATATAATATAATATATATATTCTCTCTACTCTATATCTCTCTCTCTATCGCATCTCGGCCTTGGGGGCCTCGGAGTTCGAACCGCAGCGCACCTCACCTCGCTGTTCCCGCCTTCCTTCCTCCTTTCAGCCTCCACGACCTTGTGAAGTGAATTCTACCTGCCCACTTACATCAACTGGCAGGTGTACATGATCCTAATTTAACGCTGTGCCACAGAGTGGGCCTCTCGTGCAGGCCCATCAACTCAACCACCATCCCCAAAATTCCACAAGCAATCCAAGTGGGATCGCCCCATTGACCACAAGAGCTGCAGACTGCCGGAGCTGCGGACAACACCAGCATGACATGGCTCCTCGACTTGGCGGTAGCAGCTCCCCATGCAAGGTTGATTTCCTTTAGCAATCCCCAATGTCGCAACGGCACCGTCTTCACACCACAGCCCTCCGAATGCCGTGGCCCTCCGTCCTGCTGCCCCAATCCACACACAGATAAGGTGTATTTGCGGCAGAGGAGGGGCCGACAGGTACGGCAACGGCATGGCCTTCTCTGTCCAAAGGTACAGGAGGATGGCACAGGCAGACAGGCGAGAGTAGCGACATTATTAGAGAAGCCTTACCACAGCCTGTGATCCCAGCTGAGAGAGAGCCCGTCTACCTAATCCACACTCTAACTCGACTGTCCGATTGGTCGCACCTGATGGATATCAGGTGAACCCCTGGAAGAATGCTAGAGCAGTTGGTGTGGGACTACACGTGCGTATCAACCCGGGCAAACACCTACATTGAACTCAGCGTTGCACAACCAGCTGGCCTGCCACCCACAGGAAGCAGCCAAATCCCTAAGTATAGAGAACTGGATCACCACTACATTTTTGTCCCAATTGCTTCTGAGACACTCGGTTGGACACTCGGCGCCTGGGGTAAAAGTGCTACCAGTTTTTTGAAGGAACGGGGTTCTAGACTCATTGAAACAACAAGGGACCCTAGAGCTGCCAGCTTTCTTATGATAACCATCTTTGTAACCTATATGTAACTCCTTTTTGTAACAAAGTTCAAATAAAGCAAATATATATTGTGACACAAAAGAATGGGGTGTAGGAGAAGAAAATATTAGTGTTCAGTGAGAAACTACAAGTTCTCCTCTGAATACGTTTTATTTTCTTCTCCGAGGTATGGTCCCCCACATATATATATGTATATGTCGTACCTAGTAGCCAGAACGCACTTCTCGGCCTACTTTGCAAGGCCCAATTTGCCTAATAAGCCAGTTTTCCAAACCTCTCCCAGGTAGCAACATCATCACTCTGGCTCCTGCCTCGAACTCCCTTGGGACAGCCTTCTTGTCGTACCAGATCGACATCTTCTCTTGAGCTGTCTTCAGGTGATCAGCAGCCAATTCCTTCGCCATTTCCAATCGTTCATGGAATTTCCGCACATACTCTTCCACTGTCACTAATGTTTTCTCCACCGTCAACTGCTCCTTCAGCATCAATAACGGGCTCCTTACTTCGTGCCCAAACACTAGCTGGAATGGAGAGAATCCAAGAGACTCAACTATAGCATCCCGGATCGCAAACAGGGCTGGACAGCCAGCTTCATCCCATTCCGCTCCCTGTTCTGCACAATACACTCTTAAGATGGTCTTCAGAGTGGAATAGAACCTCTCAGTCGCTTCCTGCGAGTGAGGTCTATAGGGAGACGATCGTAGTTGGGCTATTCCCCAGCTCGCAATAGCCTGCCTAAACCACCTCGACTGGAAAACACTTCCACAGTCGGAGTGAATCTCCTTGGACACACTTACCCAAGCAAAGCACCGCTGAAGGTGTCCCATGACGCATCTCGATGTCACCTTCCGCACTGGAATCGCCTCTGGAAATCTCGTCGAAGCACACATGATAGTCAATAAGTAATTATTTCCCTATCTTGTCTTAGGTAATGGTCCCACGACGTCGATTATTAGGCGTTCAAACGCCTGGCCAAATGCAGGAACTGGAACCAAAGGTGCTTTTGGGATGGCGGGGACGTTCTTCCCTGCTCTCTGGCAAGGGGAACATGTCTTGCAATTTCTTCTTACATCTGCGTCCATGCCCGGCCAATAAAAATGTTCCCGAAGCCTGCTTAAGGTCTTGGTCACTCCCAAGTGACCCGCGGGATCCACTGAGTGTGCAAGCTTCAGTACCGCGTTTCTGTACCGCGCCGGCACCACCACCTGACGCCTCACTCTCAGCATATCATCACCCGCTTCTTCCCTAACCGGTCTCCACTGCTTGATTAGCACTCCTTCTCCACGAAGAAGTGAGTTGGTGACTCGGATCCGGCGAGACCTCCTTCCGAGGATCAGCTCCTCTTATCTTTACTGTCCCCTCACACACAAAGGGGTGAATCCTCTTCTCCCTTACCACTGGCATATCGCCTGAATTATCGTTGGCTTCTTCACGTCCTATCCTCACGAAAGCCACGTTTCCACCGTTCTTGGGGCGACCGCACTCCCTTGCAAAGTGTCCTCGTCCCCTACAGTTGTAACACCGACCTCCTATCCTGGGCGACCCTCTACCAGTCACCCTAGTAGCACCAACGGTAGAGGTTCCCTGGGTCCTCCTAGGACTCCCCGTCGTCGGTTCCCGGGCAGCAGCACTCGCTCCCGAGCTAGGTCCACTGCTCACAGCTTGGAGCTTCCTCCCTGCGTCCCTTGAGCTCTTGAACCGGGTTACTTCATCGGGCACACTACTCTTGGGAGAGCCCCCACCCATCCTCGTTCCTTCTGAACTCCTAAAGTTCCCTCCCAACCTGGGGTAAGGCGAGTGTCTGGTCGGCCCTTCCCTCCTGAGATGTAGTGCCTCCTCCAGCATGTTGGCTCGGTCCACTGCAGCCTTTTGGTTCTTAATACCTGCTTCTTTCACCCTTACTCGCAACTCAGGATGGAGCACTGACATAAACTTCTCCATCACTATCAGTCGTTTGATATCATCCGCCGACTCCGCTTCCTCCGCCTTCAACCATTGTAGGAATTTCCGTTCCATATCCCTGGCGGTCTCGGCGTAAGACTTTCCCGACGCTCTCGAACACTCTCTGAACCGCTTCCGGTACATCTCTGGAGTCAGCCGGAACGAGTGGAGCACCGCATTCTTAATTGCGGTGTTACTAGCACACTCCTCTAGGTCCAGAATGTTGTAGGCTTCCCGGGCCTCACCAGTCAACCTGCCCTGGACCAGAGCAGCCCAATCATCTTCTGGCCACTCCTTCAGAGTTGCTATCCGTTCGAAGTGTTCGAAGAACGCCTCAGCTTCTTGTGGTTCGAACGTAGGTAAGTCCTGTTCCCTTACCTTGAAGTCATCCCGCCGTGCAGGTAGTGAGGGCAGACCACGCTCAATGCGAACCAATTAGACTGTTTTCTTTGCCTTTATCTCCTCCAGTCGCAGTTGTCTCTCCTTCTTCTCGCCGCAGCCGAGCTTCACGTTCCTCTTGCTGCAGCCGTGCTTCTCGCTCACGCTCCTCTCGCTGCAGCTCAGCTGCACGTTCCTCTCGCTGCAGCCGTGCTTCTCGCTCACGCTCCTCTCGCTGCAGCTCAGCTGCACGTTCCTCTCGCTGCAGCCGTGCTTCTCGCTCACGCTCCTCTCGCTGCAGCTCAGCTTCACGTTCCTCTCGCTGCAGCCGTGCTTCTCGCTCACGCTCCTCTCGCTGCAGCTCAGCTGCACGTTCCTCTCGCTGCAGCCGTGCTTCTTGCTCACGCTCCTCTCGCTGCATTTGCACTTCTCTCTCCTCTCATCGCAGCTGGGCTTCCAGTTGCTTCTTCATTATTTCCAGTTGCAGGCTCCTCTTACTACAGCTGGACCTTCCACTGCTCCCATGTTCACTGTGAATTTCCTCCACACTGGTAGGCGCTTGGGGTGGCTCCAGTCGGGACGGTTCACCTTGCGATGGCTCTTCTTTGGACGCTCTCCTTGAGATGGCCTTTCTTGAGATGGCTCCTCTGCCGTCGCCTCCTCTCGAGCTGTAAGCTGTGCCATGATTTCTATCCTTCGCTCCGCAACCTTAGTCGTCCTCAACCTGATCCCAAAGTGGCTTGCCACTTGTTGGAGCTGGGCCTTGGTACACTCTTCCAAAATCCTCTCGTCCCTTGTGTTAATAAATTTCTTTACTTTGTCCTCCTCCATCTCTATATCATCGATCATACACGACAGCACAGACAAGTTAGTAGGTACTAATTTCACCATTTCAGTCCCTTAGCTGGTTGGGTAACAGTACCACTGAATTCACTGGCCACACTGTATTAGTACCCTGGCAACACTGTCTTGAAATTTGTGCAACACTGCAGCTTGATTACCATACCATGGCAACACTGTAGCCTGATCCACGCTTCCTGGTGAAGTTTCCAGTTCTTGGCTTCTGTGGTTCGAATCCTGGCAAGGTCGCCAGTTCTTGTCACGGGGGTGGGCCGGGGCTCCGCTAGCACTCGGCTGCTAGGGGCTCAGAAGGCAGAATACTCAGCCCCTCCGACTCCTGGGATTCACCGGAGTCTCCTTGGTCCCACAGGAGAGGACCAGCAATGCCCACCACCGCAGGTCTTTGCTCCCAACACTAAAGGGGGGTGCCACTGATTCACCCTGGGAGCCCTTCAGTCAAACACGGGGAAACTGCTGTTAACAGATCCGGCTTAGACCAGTGGAGGAGTGAAGGAAGACTCAGGCTTTCCTTATAACAATAACCTCCCTGAGTCTTGCCTGCCAGACAAAAAGGTTGCAGGAACTCCTTTCCCGCCTGTTTTCTCTATTTTCTTCTTAACAAGGTCGCCAGCAGGGTTATTATATCTGCACTCCAGCGATGCAGTTCAGTGGGTGTATTCTATGCTGTTTGTTGCCAGAGTGTTGCTACTCCCATAGATCTGCTATTGGACTGTCGGCCCAGGGTACTCTCCCATAAAAGTCTGTGTGGCTTTACCTCTCTCCAGCCACTACGTTACTTGTTGCCACCATTCAGGCTCTGATACTGGTCGGATCGCTAAGGGTACACTTTTATGTAAGTCTGTGCTGTTTTACCACTCCCCAGGCAGTAAGAACTTCTATAGAGAACGTAGTGTTCCCTAGGTGGAACTATGATAACCTTTGTGTATGCTCATAGATAAATATTATAATGGAGGCACACTTAAACACAAGGAAAAAAGGTGTGAATTTACTGACACAAATTACGTAATCACACATACAATCACAAGCAATACATGGAAATGAAAATAAGGATAATAAATCTGGAGATGGTCTGCAACTCTTCTTTCATGACCTCCAACCACTCCTTCAACTTGGCAGATAGACAGGAGTCACTCACTCTCTTACAGAAGGGCCTCTTCACCACGTCACCTCTTCTTCACTGTCCTCTTCTTCACTGTCCTGCAACTCTTCTTTCATGACCTCCAACCACTCCTTCAACTGGGCAGATAGACAGGAGTCACTCACTCTCTTACAGAAGGGCCTCTTCACCACGTCGGCACCTCTTCTTCACTGTCCTGCCGTCCACACACACTGTCCTTTCCAACAGTCCTGGACACATGCTGCCCTGCAGCCTATTCTACTACTAAAGTATTAATGTCATACTGCCACATACATAAGTCAATATCGTGGCCTATCCAGCCTACTCACACAAGGGGTAATGGGATGGAAATGATCTACCTTTATATTCCTGGCTCACGACGCCTGTCCCTCGATGGTGTGAGGTTCCCACGCTTCCTGAGTCGATCCATGACGATCCAGGAATGTTCCACAGGTCCTCAGGTGACATGAAGCCTTCGCGTCGTCGCTGTTCCAATCCCTGAGATTCAGCTATCCCAATCCTGGTTCACCAATGGGCACTGAGCTAATCACTATATTCACACACTCGTCCCTTCCACAAGGCGTTGCTCCTTGTCCTAGGAACGGTGTCGTCCCTCCAAAACCCTCAATGGATGTGACCCAGTCACAGCTAGGCCTGCCCGCCGCACCTTCCAGCTCCTTAACGTCCAGCGTCGTCGCCGACTATTTTCCTAGTTTGGCACTCCTTTGCTCAATGAACTTGGTTCCTTTTTGCTTCCCAGAAGTGCAGGGTCTCCAATATCTATGGTGGGCTGTGATGGCCAGCTCTAATCCACTGAATAAGGCTTCTAGAGCGTCAAATCTTCGAGAGCTGACTGAGGCGCATCCTCTCACCTCCACAGTCAGGTCAACTCTGACGTTGGCACTGCCCAGGGCACTAGGTGACGTCACGGCGGGCTCTGATTGGTCGTCCGTGACACAAGCCACCCAATCTGCACACGGTTAGCGTTTTCTACAACATGGCGGGTCTGCAGGTAGGGGGTACTATTTCATTTGTATCAGGGCGCCACTTTCCCCTTTACCTACAACTTATAATATAAATTTCTCCCTTATCTGGCGGCCGGTCTGGTCGCCACATATATCCACAGACTCCCTGTACCTTAGAAAATCAATAGGGAGAGCTGATATGACTCTTAAAGCAGGCAAACGAAAGAAATAGGAGAGGGCACCGTAACACATGTATATCTCAAGGTTCTCCAAAATAGACAACATGACTCTTCTGCAGGTCTCCCAAACTGCTACACAATGAAGTTCTCATCAAACACCAGTGATGCTTCACTACTGATCCCACAGACACGTGAAACTCCTTTTCACTGCTCCTTTACACAGCTTGACGTCAGCTCCTCACTCAGGGGTTCTGGTCTCCCACAGAGTTCCGTGTTCACTTCTCCACTCTCGACGTTTACTCCATTAACTTCTTCCCCTGGCCTCGAAGTTCTTCCATCAACTCCTCCACCAAACAAACCACAGAATTTATCTGATGCGAGGGCGCTCAGATCCTGGTTCTCAACAGTGGTCCTCACAGTTCGCCCACAAAATCGCTAAAGGACTGCCTCACAAGGCTTCTTCTTGTCCTGACTTGAACACTTTAAGTCGTCCTCAGGCTTTATACATAAACGCCTGACTGGTTCCCTCTTCTTGAAGGAACACACAACTAGAGGGTTCCTCCTTTGCTGCCAGAAGCACAAACACAGTACAACCTTCCACTCATGACCTCTGCTGATCAAGTAAGGTCAAGATATCATTGCGAGCCTCACACCTTGTCAGCATAATATCGACATCTCATGTCATGTCACATATTTATATGCTCATCCTTTGTCCATGCTTTTAAACTACTCATTAACACTTGTCATGTATTTATATATATTCATATATCTATACTTCCTCTGACCTCTCAATTGGGTCTAGTAGGTGGAATAACTCTCAAGCAGGTAGATTCGTTTTTCAGGCTACATGGGATCATAACACTATCCTCCCTTTATTTTGAGAGTTATTCCAGTGGTTAGGCTCGGGATAACGCATCGACTACTATATTATTTCGTCCTCTTATATGCCTTACTACCAGATCATATTCATGGAGCAGTAGAAACCCCCTGGTTAGCCTCTGGTTCGCGTGTTTCATCATGCTCAGGAGCACTAGGGGATTATGGTCTGTATACACCATAATTGGATGTCCTCCCCCACTCACGTATACCTCAAAATGCTTTAATACCAGGACCAAAGCCAAGGTCTTCTTCTCTACTGTACTGTAAAATCTCTGATGTCTAACAAACTTCTTTGAGAAGAAAGACACAGGTGATAAATTTCACCCTTCTGCTGTGTCAGTACAGCTCCGGCCCCTACGTCACAGGCATCCACGAACAACGCAAACGGTGCTCCAAAATCCGGCGACACTAACACAAACGCCTCAGTTAATAATCTCTTGGTCTATTCAAGTGCTTCCTGTGCTATCCTGTTTCACTCCCATTTCTTGCTCTTCGATAAGAAACTTGTCATAGGAGCAGCTACGGTGCAAAATTTTCACAGAATTTCCGGTAATACCTGGTCATCCATAAATATTTTAACAACTCCTTCTTTCCTCTGAGTAATGGGAAATTATCGATGGCTTCCACTTTCGTTCTTACTGGAGCAACCTCACCTTGCCCTACCACATGCCCTAGGTATTCCAGGCGGGCACTCCCGAACTCACTTTTCGCCAAGTTAATCGTCATGTTGGCCTTCTCCAACCGATTTGTTTGACTGGTTAGTCTGCTTACGTACTCCCTCCAGGAGTCAGCAAATAACCCGTTGCGCCTCACAACATCCGACTCGCAAAACATTAGAAACATGGTCTTCTCTTAAGCGATCCGACTTCTCTCCCAACTTGGCTAGGCTGTCCCTGCTGGACACCTTTGTGTCATCAGTCCTCTCTACTTACTGCTTCCTCCCTCCGTTTCTACTTCTTCCATTCCATATATCAAGAGACAGACATCTACCGTCTGTACAACCTCTGTCGACTTCATACTTCGGTTTGTCGTCCTCACGATTCAGTCTGTCACCATCACACTTCAGTCTCTTGTCATCGTACTTCACTCCCTCGTCTTCACGTTTCCATCCACTGCCATCACACTTCAGTCTCTTGTCATCATACTTCACTTACCGTCTGCACCGACGATCCCTTCT
>WNGS01064033.1:144325-169839 GCA_020271785.1 Procambarus virginalis
AAGGTTCATATATATTAATATATGAGCCTTTGGAGTTAGGTTTGGCAATATGTCCACTCGTGTAACTTACTTTCTCAAGTAAGTTAACATCAGCCACAAACTCTACTTTGGCAAGTCAGAACTTTCTTCAGAAACTTGAACAAGGAGGCGTTTAGATCATTGTACACTGCCTATGTGAGGCCAGTCTTAGAGTATGCCGCACCTGTGTGTAGCCCCTGTCTTAAAAACCACTTATGGAAGCACGAAAAGTTGCAAAAGTTTGTAATGAGACTAGTCCCAGAGCTCCCAGGGATGAGGTACGAAGACAGATTGAAGGAACTAAACCTGACGACGTTAGAAAAGAGGAAGGAATGGAGGGATATGAGATTAACGAATAAAATACTTAGAGGGATTGACAAGGTGACCACAGATTGTTTACAATGAATTACAATAGAACATGGGGGCACGAAAGAAAATTTGAGACTCAGAAATGTCATAAAGATGTTGGAAAATTTTATTTTAGCGTAAGGAGTAGTGAGTAAATGGAATGACCAAAAGGAGCAGGTTGTAGAGGCTAACCCCATTCATAAATTTAAAAGCAGATATGATAGAGAAATAGGACATGAGTTATTTAATTAAAAACCAACGGCTAGACAAGCGGACTTGAGCATACCACTAACTCTTCGAATCATCTCTATAAAAAAAAAGAGTTTTCCAAAGGAATGGAAGACAGCCAATTTAGTGCTAATGTGCCAGAATGAAAGGACACAGAAGTCACTAAACTACACAATAGCTTCATTATCGACCATTTTCAGTTAGGTGAATGAGAAGCTTGCAAGAAAACGTCTCTTGGAACCCATAAAAAACTAAGATTTCTCTGTAAGCATCAGCATGGATTGAGTTAAGGCAGGCAATGTCCTATGAATTTATGTGTTGTTGAAATAAAAATTATACAACTAAGGGAAGTAGGGTTAGCTTCCTGTATTTTCACTGATAATCAACAAACGTGTAACAGAGTTCCATTTAGTAGGTCCCCATCCCAAAATTGAAGACCAGGATTTCATACCTAATGGAGTGCTGGTGTGGAATATATCATTGGTTGAAAACAGAGGGTAATGCTGAAAGAAGAGAAATCAGCTGTAAACAATTGCAAGTATTAAAAAATGCAAGTAGTGTACCCCCGCGAGATCATTTGGGGTCATTCAGGTTGTGATATATGTCATCAAACTTTAAGCATAATTGCTAAGATTTATAAACGAAGACGTTTGAGGGAGAGTACAAATTGAAATAGGTGCGCTGAAGCAGCGGTTGGACAGATTGTCACTTTCCTTTAACACTGACAAATGCAAGATAATGCATTGGTGAGACAAAGAGAAGGCTCCAGAAATAATATAGGATAGAAAGCTATTTCATGACTTCACCTTGATGTTAACACATGAAGGTGACGTCTGCTAGGATCGTACAAGCGTACATGGACAGATAATATACATCAAAGTTGTGAGGAACGTTTAGGTGACCTTGAGACTATTTTCTAGGCAATGCAGTGTTTCAGACTTACTAATCTTCCACAGTCACATTCATATTGATTTGATCTCGAGTTTTCTCATCAGATTGTTCAATAATTTATTATATTCTTTCTTTTATTCCTAAGAGGTGAGAATAATATGGAAACAAGAAAAAACCTTTGTTACGTGAACTGTAAAAGAAAAAGCTATTAGCAATTGGGTGGAACTCTGGACTGCAAGGCCGCGGAGGACGCTCCCACAGCTGGGCTACGACGGCTTCTGATTACTTTTTCATAAACACAGAACTTATCTTGCATAAACACAAAGAATCTAATAAGCATAATGAAATCTGATGTGTTACCTGTTTTGTGTGGGTTAGTGAGGTACTAAATTAATTGATAGGTAAACTGTAAAAGAATACAAATTCTGAATTGGTACTGTTCATGAACTTTGGAATGTGTTTGTACCAGTAAAAGTAACATCAATGATGTTTATATATGTATGTTAAGAATCCGTATGGAGGTGAGGATACGTGAAGAGCTAAACTTTTGGAGTTGGCAAAAAAAACTTTTTAGCCAGCATGTCAGAAATTCCACAAGAATGAGAATCAAAGATGAACTAGCGAAACTCGACCTAGTATTCACTCTGAACAACTCTGACATAATGGAAATATGTTTAGAGGCTCTAGTAAGAATGAGAGATCACAGTGTACTGACTTTTGAGTATCTGGTCAAAGAAGGGTTAATGAACTTAAGGAAGGGACCTGAAAACAAAAGGCTGGCATTCCGAAAGGGAAACTATGAGGAGAGAAGAAAATTCCTAACATATATAACATGGGAAATGGAGCTTGGGAAAAAGACGGCCCAATACATGATCGACTTCATCACGCAGAGGTGTAAGGAGGCAGCAGACAAGTTTGTCCCGGTCCATGTAAGCTAGCATAGAAACAAAGAACAAGGACGTCGAGAAACTATATAAATAACAGAACACTTGAGAGCAGAAAAAGATACCAGAGCACCAGGAATGAATACGTCAGGGTGAGAAGAGAGAGAGAAGGGCAATAAGAAAATGACATCGCAAGCAAGGAAAAGACTCAACCTAAATTTGTGCACAGCCACATTGGGAGAAAAACAACAGTGAAGGATTGGGTAATGAAACTGAGGATACGAGCAAACAGATTCACTACAAAGGACAAGGAAGTGTGCGAGGAACTGAATAAGAAATTCCAGGAGGTCTTCACATTAGAGCAGGGAGAAGTGCCAGAGATAAGAGAGGGAATAGTTAACCAGGCACCACTAGAATAATTTGGGATTACCAGTTGGGATGTAAAGAAGCTTTTGCTAGAGTTGGATGTGACAAAGGCTTTAGGCACGGATGGAATCTCTCCATGAATACTAAAGGAAGGAGCAGAAGTACTGTACCTGCCACTCTGTATAGTGTATAACAAATCACTGGTAACAAGGTAACTGCCAAAAACTTAAAAAACGGCCAATGTAGTCTCGATATACAAGAAATGGAATAGAATGGAGGCAATGAACTGCAGGCCAGTGTCCCTAACTTGCATACTATGCAAGTTCATGGAGAAAATTATGTGAAAATGCTAGTGGAATATCTGGACCGAAAGAACTTTGTAACACAGAATCAACATGGGTTCAGGGATGGCAAGTCCATCCTCAAAGGATTAATGGAATTCTACTACCAGCCAAAAAAAAATCAGGCAAGAAAGTTTAACCCGTCCTCGCAAATTCGTATAGTCAATATTGACTTATTAAATACGTGCATAGGTGACATACTAAACATAATAGTTTACCTTGAAAAGCTTCATAGAAAACACCGACCTTACCTAACCTTGTTAGTATGTTAAGATAAGCATCTTATTGCTTCATAATTACAATTATTACTTAACCTATACCTATAATAGGTATACCTATACCTATATACCTATACCTATAATAGGTTAAGTAACAATTGTAATTACGAAGCTATAAGATGCTTATCTTAACATACTAACAAGGTTAGGTAAGGTCGGTGTTTTCTATGAAGCTTTTCAAGGTAAACTATTATGTTTAGTATGTCACCTATGCACGTATTTAATAAGTCAATATTGACTATACGAATTTGCGAGGACGGGTTGCAAAGTTACGGGTGGGCAGATTGCATATTTTTAGATTGCAAGAAAGCCTTTGACACAGTACCACACAAGAGGCTAGTGCATTAGCTGGAGATGCAGGCACGAATAAAAAGGAAGGTACTCCATTGGATAAGGGAATACCTAAGGAACAGAAGACAGTTTGTGCCAGGAGCACAAACACATTACAACCTCCTCTCATGACCTCTGCTTCTCAAGTGAGGTCAAGACGTCGTTGCGAGCCTCACATCTTGTTAGAATAACATTGACATCTCATGTCATGTCACTTATTTACATGTTCAACCTCCGCCCCTGCTTTTAGACTACTCATTAACGCTTGTCATGTATTTAATATATATTCACATATCTATACTTCCTCTGACCTCTCAATTGGGTCTAGTAGGTGGAATAACTCTCAGGAAGGTAGAATCGTTTTTCAGGCTACCTGGGGTCATAACATTTCATTTGTAATTTTATGTGATGCCTCTAAATTGTTCTTTAATTTGACGTCTTCTATTTCATTTAGATCTGTATAAATATCAGGTATGAAATTATGAAAATTACATGGAAATACTAATATAATTGGATTTTTGTATAATATCCCCCTATCATTATTAGAATTTTTATATATTTTATGTACGTAATATGCAGAATAACCATTGTTAAAGTATTTGTGGATTCTATCATAATAACTAAGGGATTTATTAAAGGGTTGAATTTGTGTCTTGTCAGTTTCGGCACTATTTTTAGGATTATACGAAATTGGTGGTTTGGGAACAATAAAGAAGCCTTTATGAGTTTTTATGTCTTCAATAAAGGTCGAGAATATTGATTCCACAAGTTTGGATTTCAATTTGGATTCTCGAAGTTCAGACGAATCTGTTTGACAGACGAAATCTTTTGTTTCTTGGGCGTATTCTTTTGTTTCCTGAGGAAGTTCAGAGAAATCTGCTTGACAGATGGAGTAATGTAATAATTCTCGAAGTAGTTCATGAGGTAGTTCGACGGATTTCGTTTGACTAATGACTTGAGGCGCGTCAGAGGACTTATTTTCACTTGTTTGTAATTCTCCTCCTACTTCTTCTCCTCCGTCTTGTAATTCTCTTCCTAGTCCTTCTCCAGCGTCTTGTAATTCTCCTCCTCCTCCACCTCCTGCGTCTTGTAATTCTCCTTCTCGGCGTAATTCTCTTGCTGTTTCTTCTTCCCCGACTTCCACATTAATGCTAAATTTAATGCTAGCAAATGGATCTGAGGAATTAATATTCTTAGCCTCCATTTTACATTCCACCTCATTATTATCGTCCTGGAGTTCAAGTTTCATGATAACAAATGGGGGCAAGGAATTCTCTTTAATCGGAAACTCATTCTTATAAAATCCCTGAAGGTATATATGACGACTTGCTGCATGGGTACATGAAATCCATGTACCAATTAAAAATTGTCCGAACTTTATTTATGTAAAATGATTCTTTATTATGAAAATACATGTGGCCTTTATTGTAATTTGAAAGAAAGTCATTAAAGAGTTGTATTATTGTTTTGTCAGTTTCGGCTGTATTTTAAGGCTTATACGAAAATGGTGGTTTAGGAACAATGAAGAGACCTTCATAAGCATTTATATCTTCAATAAATGGGGTGAATAATAATTTTAAAATGGATTGCCTGATGATGGATTGTAATGTTTGCTGGATGATGGATTGTAATGTCCCTTGAGGTACTTCATGTTTTTTATAGAGCTCTGCTTGATTGAGGAGTGATTGACTGATGATGGATTGTAATGTCTCTTGAGAGAATTCAGAGAAACCGGTTTGACTGATGGAGGAATGTAATGTTACTTCTGGTATTTCTAAAGACTCTGTAATGTTTCTAGAGGTACTTCAGAGGACGCTGTTTCATCTGTTTGTAATTCTCCTTCTCCAACTCCTGCTTCTTCTTCTTTCTTCTTCCTCGACCTCCACATTAATGTGAAATTTAATGCTAGTAAATGTATGTAATGAATTAATGTTCTTAGCCTCTATTTTGCATTCCACCTCATTATTATCATCTTGAAGTTAAAGTTTCATTACCACAAATGTTGTAAAGAATCTGATTCTTCTTCTGTTGGAAAATCATATTTATAAAATCCGTGAACAAATATATCTTGACTGGCTGCATGGGAACATGATATCCACAGTCTGTTCATGTAAATAGATTTGGTTCCATTTTGTGATTTTGTACGTACTGCTTCTATATGGTTCTTTAATTGCACATCTTCTATTTCATTTGGATCAGTATAAACATCAGGCTCGAAATTAGGAATATTCCATGGAAATATTAAAACAATTGGGTTTTTGGAATAATACCCCCTTATCATTCACAGAATTTTGCCATATTTTATCTATGTAAAAAGAATCTTTAAGATACAAATATCGGCGAGCTTGATTATAATTTAAAAGATAGTCATTTAAAAGGTTTTATTACTCTATTCTTAATTTCGAGTCTATTCTTAGGATTATACAAAAATGGTGGTTTAGGAATAACAACGAAACCTTTATAAATTTTTATATCCTCAATAAAAGGGGAGAATAATGATTCCAAAATGGATTTCCTGATGGCAGATTGTACTGCTTGGATGATGATGGACTGTAAAGTTTCTTGGGATACTTCACAGGAGGACTTTGTTTGACTGATGACAAACTGCATTGTTTAATTGATGACAGATTGTAACATTTCTCGAGATAATTCTTATGATTCTGCTTGAGTGATGAATGACTGTAACTTTTGACTTATGATAGATTACAATGTTTCTGGTGACACGTCTGAGGAGGACTCTGTTTGACTGTTGGAGGATTGCAATGTTCCTTAAAGTGCTTCAGATGATTCAGCGACTACTTAAAGATTTTAATGTTTCTTGAGGTAATTCAGTGGCCTCAGTTTGTAATGTTCCTTGAGACAGTTCAGATGCCTCAGATTGTTTTGTTTCTTGAGGCGGTTCAGAATCCTCAGTTTGTAATGTTTCCTGAGGCGGTTCAGAATCCTCAGTTTGTAATGTTTCTTGGGGCAGTTCAGAGACCTCAGTTTGTAAGGTTTCTTGAGGCTATTCAGAGGCCTCAGTTTGTAATTTTTCTTGAGGCAGTTCAGAGGGATCTATTTATAAAGCTTCTTGAGGCAGTTCAGAATCCTTAGTTTTAATGTTTCTTGAGGAAGTTCAGATTGGAGCCACGAGCCATATTGAGAAAGATATATAGATATAATGTTTAATAATGATCTTGTATTTTTAAAGAAACTCTTGAAATCTTAAAATGAAAGCGAATCATAGATTATTATAGTTAATGTGCTTAATAGTTTTTCCAAGACACCAACTCTCTTATAATGTTGAATATAACGATCTTGTGTTTATTTTAGAGGAACTCATGATATCTCAAAATGAAAACGAACCATAAATTATTATTTTTAATGTTCCTAATAAAATTCCCAAGACACCAACTGCTTCTTATGTTGAGTGCATCTTTAAAAATCATTAAACAACGCGATTGGAGCCATATTGAAAGAGGTATAAAGATATTATGTTTTAAAACAATCTTGATTTTTTTTTTGAGAAGCTCATGAAATTTCAAAATGAAAAAGAACCATAGATTATTATTTTTAATGTGCCTAATAGCTTTCCCAAGACACCAACTCTCTCTAAATGCCCAGCAGACTACTGGAACATTATCTAACACAGTGCACCATTACAAACCCATTAAGATTTCAACTTAGATTCAACAGAGCAGAAGAAGTTGTTAAACACATGGCAAAACCTTACTGAAGCGACCATACGAGTCATAAATACCCATACTCCGCCCAAGTAAAACAGAAACAAGCAACACTTAGTGGGCCAGCCAGAGGCTTAGGGCCCGCACAGGAATATCCCTGCAAAAAAGAAAAAAATATTATAATGTTGAGTTCATCTATAAAAATCATTAACAATGCGATTGGAATGATATTATGAGAGGTATAGAGATATTATATTTTATAACGATCTTGTGTTTTTTTTTTAGAGAAACTCATGAAATCTCGAAATGAAAACGAGCAACAGATTATTTTTTTAATGTGCATAATAGCGTTTCCAAGACACCAACTGCTTCTTATAATGTTGCGATCGTCAATAAAAATAATTAACAACGCGATTGGAGCCACATTAAAAGAGTAATAGAGATACAGAGATATTATGTTTTATAATGATCTTGAGTTTTATTTAGAGAAACTTATAAAATCTCGAAATGAAAACGAACCATAGATTATTATTGTTAATGTTCCTAGTAGCTTTCCCAAGACACCAACTGCTTCTTATAATGTTGTGGGCATCTATAAAAATCATTAACAACGCGATTGGAATGATATTAAATAGAGAGGTATATACATATCATGTTTTATAACGATCGTGTGTTTAAAAAAAAAAAAACTCCTGAAATCTCAAAATGAAAACGAACCATAAATTATTATTTTTAATGTGCCTAATAGCTTTTCCAAGACACCAACTGCTTCTTATAATGCTGAGTGCATCTATAAAATTCCTTAACAACGCGACTGGAATGATCTTAAGAGAGGTATAGAGATATTATGTTCTATAACAATACAATCTTTTTTTTTAGAAACTCATTGAATCTCAAAATTAAAACTAACTCTAAATTATTATTTTTAATGTGCTTTATAGCTTTTTCAAGACACCAACTACTTCTTATAATGTTGAATATAACGATCTTGTGTTTTTTAGAGAAACTCATGAAATCTTAAAATGAAAACGAACCATAAAGTATTATTTTTTAATGTAATAAAAAAATACAATACATTTTATAATATAAAAAATAAAAATACATTTCTTACAATTGCTTTCATATGCAACACATTAAGGAACCAACGCTGGAAAATAATATTTTAGATTTAGTGTTAACAAACAGGGAAACATAAATTGATGACATCGAAATTGGGAGTGAATTAGGGAACAGTGATCACATAGTAATTAGATTTAGCATTGAGTGGAATAGATCAGCAGGAGAAAATTCTGTTAAAGTGCCACATTTTCGTAAAGCTAATTTCAATATCCTAAGAAAATTTTGGGGCAAATAGATTGGAAAGTCTTGGGCATAGGGGGGGGGGCGGTCTTGGAGCAAGACCGGCCCAGCGATGTGTAATGTTAATGAGGATTTTGATTTGGATTCAAAATATAACTTATTTACAAATATTCTATGTAAAGCACAGGAAAGTAGTATACCCTACAAATTGAATAGATCAAATACAAATGACCCGAAATGGATAACAAAGTATCTGAAAAACCTTATAGGAAGAAAGAGAGCGTGGTACAAAAGGATTAGGAATGGGGAAGTCAGTTTAGAACAAGAATTCACACAACTGTTTAGAAATGTTAAAAAAGAGATAAGGAGAGCAAAAAGAAACTATGAAGTACGTATAGCAGGCCAAGCAAAAGCAAATCATAAAGTTTTTTTTCAGCTATATCGAACAAAGGTTAGGAAAAGGATAGGGCCATTAAAAACCGAGACAGGTCACATAACGCATAATGACGAAGAGATGAGTAGTATTTTTAATAAATATTTTATATCTGTATTTACTAAAGAAGAACTTAACTCCATGCCTTCAACCGAAGAAGTCTATGTGGGTGGGGACGAGAACAGGTTGACTAGTCTAACAGTTACCAGGGATGATATTATTAAACAAATAGTAAAACTCAAACCAAACAAATCCCCAGGGCCGGGTGAAGTATTCGCCCAGCCCTGAATGTATTAAAGAATGCAAAGAGAAGCTTTGAGATCCATTGTCTACCATATATAATAAATCATTAGAGTCAGGCAGAGTGCCAGAGTCGTGGAAGATTGCTAATGTGGTAACAATTTTTAAGAAAGGAGATAGATCACTTACATCAATCTATCGGCCAATTAGTCTAACGTCTAATGTGGGCAAGTTACTTGAATCGATAATTGCAAATACCATTCGTTTTCATCTTGAAAAACATAAATTAATAAACGAGTTAAAACATGGTTTTACAAATGGACTTTCATGTGTATCAAATTTGCTATCTTTTTATTCCAGCATAGTTGAGGCAGTTGATAGTGGTAAGGTTTGTGATGTTGTGTACCTTGACTTTAGCAAAGCTTTTGATACAGTGCCACATGAAAGACTGATTAAAAAGATAGAGGCTTATGGTATTGGGGGTGCCATATTAAGATGGATTAGGGCATGGCTACACCAAAGGAAACAGAGAGTTAGTATAAATGGGGTTAAGTCAGAGTGGGAAAATGTTCTAAGTGGAGTGCCTCATGGCTATGTATTGGGATCTCTGCTGTTTATAATACATATAAATGATTTAGATTCAGGTTTGAGAAGCAACATTAGCAAATTTGCAAATTTACAAAAATCGGTAGGGAAATTAACACGGAAGAAGACTCACTAGCTTCAAGTTGATCTAAATAGGGTTTTGAAATGGTCAAAAGATTGGCAGATACAGTTTAATGCTGATAAATGTAAAGTTCTGATGCTAGGTAATGATGATAGAGTTACAAGATAGGAGCTAGATGGTGTTGAGAATGCGAAGTCGGATTGCGAAAGGGATCTGGGAGGTATGATTAGTAAGAATTTAAAACTAAAGGATCAATGCATGAATGTTCGTGATAAGGCAAATAGAACACTGGGATTTATTAATCGAAGCTTTAGTAACAAGACACTTATTATATATATGTATTATAATATGTGTGCATAGCTCGAAGAAAAAATAATGGCTGTCAAAACCACAAAAAAAACACAAATGACCCTAATATTATATAGCATTTATATATATATATATATATATATATATTTATGTATAGTAATATTATATAGCATTTACTTATTAAAAAGGAAAGTTGATAAAAATATTTTGTATGATGTTAAACTCGGTTTTTATTTCGACCAATGTTAACCAGGAGACAGATAAACAGACTAAAAGTAGTGGAAATTATATCGGGAAACGTTTTGAATGTTCGGATTGTAATACAAAATTTAGATTGCCAGACTCCTTGAACACTCACTTGAAAATACATGAAAAGCTTTATCAATCTTCTGTATGCATGAAATGTTTTGATAAAAAACGTACCTACAAAATGCATTTGAAAATTCATACAGATAAAGATCTTCATAAATGTTCAACGTGTGGGAGAATTTTTTTATTATAAAATCAGCCTAAAGACACATTTAAGAAGACATAAAGGTGAAATGCCTTGTAAGTGTCATATATGCACTAAAGGGTTTGTTAGTAGGGCCACTTGGACGATCATTTTAATATACATACAAGCATAAAACCCTACATATATATGTTTTATGTGTGTGAGAAAGTTTACTATTAACAACCACTTTCAGAGAAATTTAGAGCAACAGGCGATATGTATTGAAGAATATAGGTAACAAGTAATTCACTAAACTGATCTATTGTGAGGGAGAGACAGGAACAGTGTAAAGGTTAACAATATTTTTAGACCCATTTAGTTTTCATCACGTCTTACCTCAAGCGTTTGGCCTTCAACTTTAGACAGACAGATTTGAAGAAATTAATGAATGGTCAATTAGAAAACAGGTATAGACCTCGTATGTATGTTTGATGTTATCTAAGTCTGTAAACTCCGATTCTTCGACGTAGCGGTATAAAAACATTATGACGACTTTTATTAAACTACTTTTATTTTCAATCTGATTCATCTGGTGTCAAAATAACACCAATAATTAAACGCAGAATAATAAATAAATTTATAAGGAAGGGGTAAATTTTAATATATATATATATATATATATATATATATATATATATATATATATATGTATATATATATATATATATATATATATATATATATATATATATTGCGGCGAGGTGGTGGCTGACAGGTACGGCCACCATGGCCTACTCTGCCAAAGCACGGGAGGATGGCACTCGAGGCACAGTGAAGTTAACGACATCATCAAGAGGAGCCTCACCACAGCTGGATGCCAGCCGAGAGAGAGCCTCGTTACCTAACGCCCCGTAACTCTGATGCTCTTATTGGTCGCCCGGATGGTATCACAGTGAACCCCTGGANTAGTATATTTTGTTAACAGTCTTTCTTGTAAACATATGTTGTTGAATATGACCGAAAAGATAAGATTAATAATTCTAACACGAATTTTCTCAATATATCTTATGTTTCTTTTCACTGTCATTACTGTTCATTACATTCACTGTTCTTTTCATGGTAAATGAAAAATACGTTCTCCAAAATTCTTTTTTATATCTTGTCTGACACGACGCTTGAACGCGTTTCGTAATAACTTATTACAACAAATTAGTTGAAGAGTCAACTAACACAACACAAGTTCCCCTATTAAACTCTTTTACAGGAACTTCTTTTCGAAAGCTCATAAAACGGAGGAAAGGGTCCTGAAAGATATTATTGACAGGAACATTATCCCTACTGAAAAAATCAGAAAATACAATTGACGATTTACTATAAAACCAAAAAACGACCACCTACTCATGAAAAACTCTTCAGACACAAAGTAGAATGCCTTGAAGGAAACCAACGTCGTCTATGCCTTCAAATGCTCACTTGGGGACTGTAAGCCCCAAAGAAATCAGTATATAGGCAAGACAACAACGTCTCTTTCCAGGCAATTAACAATGCATAAACAACAGGGCTCCATAAATGACTATATAATTTCCTCTCACAACCAGACCATCACCAGAAAAGTCTTACCAACAACACAGAAATCATCAACAGATGCACCGATAGCAGGCAGCTCGACATTTGCAAGGCACTACACATCAAAAGGTCAACACCAGCAATCAACAGCCAATTAATGCACAACTATATTCTACCCACTTCAAGACTCCGAACCAATATAGAAGCATCAAGAGGTTGTATGGGCCAATAGGCGCTCTGCAGTTACTTCCATTCTTATGCTCTCATATCCAATTAATACTCATAGTTTCGTGTTCAGTCTTGTATTTGTCAAAAGTTTGTTCACCTCATCCAAAACTGTTGCACCATAACACCTCACCCAAATGTGAGTATGAGTATGACGGATTAGCTGACTCTAGTGTTTTCAGGTTACAGTTTGTGTGTAAACTAAAGTCTTTGAAAATATAATAAGGTATTACGAAATACGTTCAAGCATCATGTCAGACTAAAAATAAAAAGAATTTTGGAGATTTGATTTTTCAATTACCATCGACAGTGAAAGGAAACATAAGAAATATTGAGAAACTTCGTGTTAGATTTATTAATCTTATCTTTTCGGTCATATTTAACAACATATGTTTACAAGAAAGACTGCTACCAAAATATACTAATATATATATATATATATATATATATATATATATATATATATATATATATATATATATATATATATAATATATTATATATATATATATAAATATATATATATATATATATATATAATTTTTATATATATATATATATATATATATATATATATTATATATATATATATATATATATATATATATATATATATATATATATATATATATATATATATATACAACTTTAGAACACTTTCCCACCAGGAGACTCGAACCCTAGCCAGCACAGAAGCCTTCCAGCAACTGGCATAACAGGTACGCCTTTAACCCACTACACCTGGGGTAGGAAGCAGGAGACCAGATACAAGGTATCATTTGGGAGATGAAATACTTCAAGAGTCAGAGAGAGAGAAAGACCTGGGGTTGATATCACGCCAGACCTGTCCCCTGAAGCTCATATCAAGAGGATAACATCAGCAGCATATGCCAGGTTGGCTAACATAAGAACGGCCTTTAGAAACTTGTGTAAGGAATCTTTCAGAACATTATATACCACATATGTCAGACCAATCCTGGAGTATGCGGCTCCAGCATGGAGTCCCTATCTAGTCAAGCATAAGACTAAACTGGAAAAGGTTCAAAGGTTTGCCACCAGACTAGTACCCGAGCTGAGAGGTATGAGCTACGAGGAGCGACTGCAGGATCACTTCGTTGGAAGACAGAAGAGTTAGGGGGGACATGATCACCACATTCAAGATTCTCAGGGGAATCGACAGGGTTGATAAAGATAGGCTGTTAACACAAGGGGCACACGCACTAGGGGACACAGGTGGAAACTGAGTGCCCAAATGAGCCACAGAGATATTAGAAAGAACTTTTTTAGTGTCAGAGTGGTGGACAAATGGAATGCATTAGGAAGCGATGTGGTGGAGGCTGACTCCATACACAGTTTCAAGTGTAGATATGATAGAGCCCATTAGGCTCAGGAAACTGTACACCTGTTGATTGACGGTTGAGAGGCGGGATCAAAGAGCCAGAGCTCAACCCCCGCAAGCACAACTAGGTGAGTACAACTAGGTGAGTACCACGCTCAGACCCTTAAAAGAGATGGCAATTTCGGGGTATTTCAGCACTTCAAAGACTACCACCTCCCAAGGGCAACTAGAGCAAGTGAGGGGTCAGTTTTACGTTTTTTCATAATGTCCCTGTTAATATGGGAGAACACTGTGTCTATGCTTTGGTGCCTAACTTGCCTAAACACGCAAGTGAAGTTATACAACTTTAGAACACTTTCCCACCAGGAGACTCGAACCCTAGCCAGCACAGAAGCCTTCCAGCAACTGGCATAACAGGTACGCCTTTAACCCACTACACCACGCTCAGACCCTTAAAAGAGATGGCAATTTCGGGGTATTTCAGCACTTCAAAGACTACCACCTCCCAAGGGCAACTAGAGCAAGTGAGGGGTCAGTTTTACGTTTTTTCATAAAGTCCCTGTTAATATGGGAGAACACTGTGTCTATGCTTGGTGCCTAACTTGCCTAAACACGCAAGTGAAGGTATACAACTTTAGAACACTTTCCCACCAGGAGACTCGAACCCTAGCCAGCACAGAAGCCTTCCAGCAACTGGCATAACAGGTACGCCTTAACCCACTACACCACGCTCAGACCCTTAAAAGAGATGGCAATTTCGGGGTATTTCAGCACTTCAAAGACTACCACCTCCCAAGGGCAACTAGAGCAAGTGAGGGGTCAGTTTTACGTTTTTTCATAAAGTCCCTGTTAATATGGGAGAACACTGTGTCTATGCTTGGTGCCTAACTTGCCTAAACACGCAAGTGAAGTATACAACTTTAGAACACTTTCCCACCAGGAGACTCGAACCCTAGCCAGCACAGAAGCCTTCCAGCAACTGGCATAACAGGTACGCCTTTAACCCACTACACCACGCTCAGACCCTTAAAAGAGATGGCAATTTTGGGGTATTTCAACACCTCAAAGACTACCACCTCCCAAGGGCAACTAGAGCAATTGAGGGGGTCAATTTTACGTTTTTTCATCAAGTCCCTGTTAATATGGGAGAATACTGTGTCTATGCTTGATGCCCAACTTTCCTAAACACGCAAGTGAAGTTATACAACTTTAGAACACTTTCCCAACAGGAGACTCGAACCCTAGCCAGCACAGAAGCCTTCCAGCAACTGGCATAACAGGTTGCTGGAAGGCTTCTGTGCTGGCTAGGGTTCGAGTCTCCTAGTGGGAATGTGTTCTAAAGTTGTATAACTTCACTTGCGTGTATAGGCAAGTTGGGCATCAAGCATAGACACAGTGTTCTCCCATATTAACAGGGACTTGATGAAAAAACGTAAAATTGACCCCTCACTTAAGGTATAAAGAGGTAGGAATTCTGGGGCATTTAACCAACCAGAACTCCTTTCTTTTCCAGGCAATGAGATAGTGAGGACCTCTCACTTTCTTTCATCATGCCCTGTTATGTGGGAGAATTCAGTGCCAAATGCTTAATGCGCAGACTTGCTTATATCCACAAGTTGAGGTTTATAACTTTTTAGACACTCAACCCACCAGGGTACTCGAACACTGGCCATCAAGGTGGCAGTTACGCACTGTATCCACTACACAATACTTCAGAGCCCTAAAGAGATAGGAATTCCTGGGTAATTAACCAACCAGAACTCAATTCCTCGCCAGGCAATGAGATAGTGAGAGACCTCTCGCGGTCTGTCATCAAGCCCTGTTATGTGGGAGAACTCAGTGCCAAACGCTATGCCAAACACAGCGTTTCAGGCTGGCCATTAATCTAATAGATAATTTTATGTAAGTAATTTGTAGAAACATTTGAAGGTTTTTATATTGATTTGCTCTGCAATGTTCTCTCCAGTTTGTCTGATAATTTACGGTTGGTTTTAAAAAATAATACTCACGTCTTATGAGTAAAACAAACAATAAAAAACATTTATTGCTTGAAGAGTAAAAGAAGCTTGGTGTAGCACTTGTGTGGAACTCCGAACTGCTAGGCCACGGAGGACACTCCCACAGCTGGGCTATGACGGCTTCTAATTACTCTTATAAACACAGACCTTATCTTGCACAAACACTAAAAATCTAAAAAGCAAAGTGAAATCTAGTGTGTTGATTGTTTTTTGTGGGTTAATGAGTTACCAAGTTAATAGATAAGTAAACTGTATATGAATAATATTTGTTGAATTGTTACTGTTCTTGAACTTTGGAATGTGTTTGAATACATTAAAGTAACGTAAATGATGCCTATCATATACACACACACACACACCAACACAGTCACTCAGACTTTCACATGAGCATGCAAGTGCTGATTTAATGTTTATTTCAATAGAACGTTACAAATTAATTCAGGTTTTCGATAAGATTCACTGAGGCAGATGAAGTTGCAAAACACATTGTATCTAGCCCTAGTATAACATTCGAATCATAATCACTTATCCACTACCTTACTGAAACCAACATGAGAAATATGAACACTCATCCACCCTCTTACATGTGAGTCAGCATACAGCAGCATGTGAATCATAAACACTTACCCCACCACCAACACTTACGTGAAACATGAAAGTAAGTTACACGAACTTAAGAGAGTATCTGTGAAGTGTGCAATGGTAGCAGGAACTTAGAGAGAACACGGTCCAGGAAATGATGGACCAGGTAAAACTGAGGTGCAAAGAAGAAGAGAGATTCATACCACCATTAAGGGCAAAAAGTAGAACATATAATAACCCGTGTTTAAATAGACAGTGCCAGGAAGCAAAAGCAAAAAGCTGGAGGGAGTGGAGAAAATACACAAGGCAAAGGGCAGAGATAAACCGGAATAGATGTAACAGGGCCAGGAATGACTACATAAACATAACAATATTGGCAGAAATAAACTTTGAAAATGATATTGCCTCCAAAGCTAAGAACCAACTGAAACCAAGTGACCAGGTTACGAAAAAAGTGATGTCAGTAAACAGAAAATGATAAAGAAATTTATGAGAAGCTCAATGCCAGCTTCCATGGAGTCGTCACTATTGTGCCTGAATAGCTCCCAGAGCTAGATGGGGAAGTAGCCCGCGATGGGAAACTAGTAAATATTGAAGTAAGACCAGAGGAAGTAAGGATACAGCTAGTATTACTGGTTGTAACTAAAGCTACTGGGACAGATATAATATCACCATGGAAGATAAAGAAGCAGCACAGGCCCTCAGCATACCTCTAGCACTAATCTATAATGAGTCACTTAACAGGGGAAATTGCCAAACTGTTGGAAAATGGCAAATGTGGTACCAATCTACAAGCAAGGAGTTAGAGAAGAGGCACTGAACTACAGAGTGGAGTCACTCACAAGGATTCCTTGCAAAGTACTTGAAAAAGTAATAAAATTAAGACTAGTGGCACGCCAAAAAAAGAATTAGGTTTGTAAGTAAACAAGATCATGGATTTAGTACAGGGAAATCATGCCAAGTGAACTTCCTGGAGTTTTATGATAAGGCAACGGAAATAAGGCACGACAGAAGGATGGGCATAATGCATATTTCTGGACTGCCAAAAAGCCTTTGATAGAGTACCACACAGAAGGCTATTATACAAACTTGAGAGACAGGTGGGAGTAGACTGCAATGCACTATCATGGGAAAGGAATTACCTGACAGACAAGGGTCAAAGAGTGACAGTGAGGGACGAGGAGTCGCACTCGCGTAGAGTAAAAAGCTGGGTTCCTCAAGGGTTGGTGCTGGGTCCCAAACTATTCCTTATTTATGTTATAACTTGACTGCAGGAGTCGAGTCTTTTGTCAATGTTTGCAGATAATGCAAAACTAATTATAAATGTTGAGACAGATGAGGATTGTAAGATTCTCAAGGATGACTTCAGCAGGTTGCAGTTCTGTTCCGGGAAATGGCTGATAGAGCTCAATAGTAACAAGTCCAAGGTGATGGAAATGTAGACAAGAACCAGGAGCCCGAAAGGTAAATGCACAATGAAGGGAAATTACTTCCCTATAACGTCTAGCGAAAAAGACCTGGGAGTGGACATAATGCCAAACCCAACTCCAAAGGCTCATATATATAAATATATGAGCCTTTGGAGTTAGGTTTGGCAATATGTCCACTCGTGTAACTTACTTTCTCAAGTAAGTTAACATCAGCCACAAACTCTACTTTGGCAAGTCAGAACTTTCTTCAGAAACTTGAACAAGGAGGCGTTTAGATCATTGTACACTGCCTATGTGAGGCCAGTCTTAGAGTATGCCGCACCTGTGTGTAGCCCCTGTCTTAAAAACCACTTATGGAAGCACGAAAAGTTGCAAAAGTTTGTAATGAGACTAGTCCCAGAGCTCCCAGGGATGAGGTACGAAGACAGATTGAAGGAACTAAACCTGATGACGTTAGAAAAGAGGAAGGAATGGAGGGATATGAGATTAACGAATAAAATACTTAGAGGGATTGACAAGGTGACCACAGATTGTTTACAATGAATTACAATAGAACATGGTGGCACGAAAGAAAATTTGAGACTCAGAAATGTCATAAAGATGTTGGAAAATTTTATTTTAGCGTTAGGAGTAGTGAGTAAATGGAATGACCAAAAGGAGCAGGTTGTAGAGGCTAACCCCATTCATAAATTTAAAAGCAGATATGATAGAGAAATAGGACATGAGTTATTTAATTAAAAACCAACGGCTAGACAAGCGGACTTGAGCATACCACTAACTCTTCGAATCATCTCTATAAAAAAAGAGTTTTTCCAAAGGAATGGAAGACAGCCAATTTAGTGCTAATGTGCCAGAATGAAAGGACACAGAAGTCACTAAACTACACAATTGCTTCATTATCGACCATTTTCAGTTAGGTGAATGAGAAGCTTGCAAGAAAACGTCTCTTGGAACCCATAAAAAACTAAGATTTCTCTGTAAGCATCAGCATGGATTGAGTTAAGGCAGGCAATGTCCTATGAATTTATGTGTTGTTGAAATAAAAATTATACAACTAAGGGAAGTAGGGTTAGCTTCCTGTATTTTCACTGATAATCAACAAACGTGTAACAGAGTTCCATTTAGTAGGTCCCCATCCCAAAATTGAAGACCAGGATTTCATACCTAATGGAGTGCTGGTGTGGAATATATCATTGGTTGAAAACAGAGGGTAATGCTGAAAGAAGAGAAATCAGCTGTAAACAATTGCAAGTATTAAAAAATGCAAGTAGTGTACCCCCGCGAGATCATTTGGGGGTTATCTTGAGGTTATCTTGAGATGATTTCGGGGCTTTTTTAGTGTCCCCGCGGCCCGGTCCTCGACCAGGCCTCCACCCCCAGGAAGCAGCCCGTGACAGCTGACTAACACCCAGGTACCTATTATATTGCTAGGTAACAGGGGCATAGGGTGAAAGAAACTCTGCCCATTGTTTCTCGCCGGCGCCTGGGATCGAACCCAGGACCACAGGATCACAAATCCAGCGTGCTGTCCGCTCGGTCGACCGGTTCCTGAATGACCGGGTCATTCAGGTTGTGATATATGTCATCAAACTTTAAGCATAATTGCTAAGATTTATAAACGAAGACGTTTGAGGGAGAGTACAAATTGAAATAGGTGCGCTGAAGCAGCGGTTGGACAGATTGTCACTTTCCTTTAACACTGACAAATGCAAGATAATGCATTGGTGAGACAAAGAGAAGGCTCCAGAAATAATATAGGATAGAAAGCTATTTTATGACTTCACCTTGATGTTAACACATGAAGGTGGCGTCTGCTTGGATCGTACAAGCGTACATGGACAGATAATATACATCAAAGTTGTGAGGAACGTTTAGGTGACCTTGAGACTATTTTCTAGGCAATGCAGTGTTTCAGACTTACTAATCTTCCACAGTCACATTCATATTGATTTGATCTCGAGTTTTCTCATCAGATTGTTCAATAATTTATTATATTCTTTCTTTTATTCCTAAGAGGTGAGAATAATATGGAAACAAGAAAAAACCTTTGTTACGTGAACTGTAAAAGAAAAAGCTATTAGCAATTGGGTGGAACTCTGGACTGCAAGGCCACGGAGGACGCTCCCACAGCTGGGCTACGACGGCTTCTGATTACTTTTTCATAAACACAGAACTTATCTTGCATAAACACAAAGAATCTAATAAGCATAATGAAATCTAATGTGTTACCTGTTTTGTGTGGGTTAGTGAGGTACTAAATTAATTCATAGGTAAACTGTAAAAGAATACAAATTCTGAATTGGTACTGTTCATGAACTTTGGAATGTGTTTGTACCAGTAAAAGTAACATCAATGATGTTTACATATGTATGTTAAGAATCCGTATGGAGGTGAGGATACGTGAAGAGCTAAACTTTTGGAGTTGGCAACAAAAAACTTTTTAGCCAGCATGTCAGAAATTCCACAAGAATGAGAATCAAAGATGAACTAGCGAAACTTGACCTAGTATTCACTCTGAACAACTCTGACATAATGGAAATATGTTTAGAGGCCCTAGTAAGAATGAGAGATCACAGTGTACTGGCTTTTGAGTATCTGGTCAAAGAAGGGTTAATGAACTTAAGGAAGGGACCTGAAAACAAAAGGCTGGCATTCCGAAAGGGAAACTATGAGGAGAGAAGAAAATTCCTAACATATATAACATGGGAAATGGAGCTTGGGAAAAAGACGGCCCAATACATGATCGACTTCATCACGCAGAGGTGTAAGGAGGCAGCAGACAAGTTTGTCCCGGTCCATGTAAGCTAGCATAGAAACAAAGAACAAGGACGTCGAGAAACTATATAAATAACAGAACACTTGAGAGCAGAAAAAAGATACCAGAGCACCAGGAATGAATACGTCAGGGTGAGAAGAGAGAGAGAAGGGCAATAAGAAAATGACATCGCAAGCAAGGAAAAGACTCAGCCTAAATTTGTGCACAGCCACATTGGGAGAAAAACAACAGTGAAGGATTGGGTAATGAAACTGAGGATACGAGCAAACAGATTCACTACAAAGGACAAGGAAGTGTGCGAGGAACTGAATAAGAAATTCCAGGAGGTCTTCACATTAGAGCAGGGAGAAGTGCCAGAGATAAGAGAGGGAATAGTTAACCAGGCACCACTAGAATAATTTGGGATTACCAGTTGGGATGTAAAGAAGCTTTTGCTAGAGTTGGATGTGACAAAGGCTTTAGGCACGGATGGAATCTCTCCATGAATACTAAAGGAAGGAGCAGAAGTATTGTACCTGCCACTCTGTATAGAGTATAACAAATCACTGGTAACAAGGTAACTGCCAAAAACTTAAAAAACGGCCAATGTAGTCTCGATATACAAGAAATGGAATAGAATGGAGGCAATGAACTGCAGGCCAGTGTCCCTAACTTGCATACTATGCAAGTTCATGGAGAAAATTATGTGAAAATGCTAGTGGAATATCTGGACCGAAAGAACTTTGTAACACAGAATCAACATGGGTTCAGGGATGGCAAGTCCATCCTCAAAGGATTAATGGAATTCTACTACCAGCCAAAAAAAATCAGGCAAGAAAGTTTAACCCGTCCTCGCAAATTCGTATAGTCAATATTGACTTATTAAATACGTGCATAAGTGACATACTAAACATAATAGTTTACCTTGAAAAGCTTCATAGATAACACCGACCTTACCTAACCTTGTTAGTATGTTAAGATAAGCATCTTATAGCTTCGTAATTACAATTGTTACTTAACCTATTATAGGTATAGGTATATAGGTATAGGTATACCTATTATAGGTATAGGTTAAGTAATAATTGTAATTATGAAGCAATAAGATGCTTATCTTAACATACTAACAAGGTTAGGTAAGGTCGGTGTTTTCTATGAAGCTTTTCAAGGTAAAGTATTATGTTTAGTATGTCACCTATGCACGTATTTAATAAGTCAATATTGACTATACGAATTTGCGAGGACGGGTTGCAAAGTTACGGGTGGGCAGATTGCACATTTTTAGATTGCAAGAAAGCCTTTGACACAGTACCACACAAGAGGCTAGTGCATTAGCTGGAGATGAAGGCACGAATAAAAGGGAAGGTACTCCATTGGATAAGGGAATACCTAAGGAACAGAAGACAGTTTGTGCCAGGAGCACAAACACATTACAACCTCCTCTCATGACCTCTGCTTCTCAAGTGAGGTCAAGACGTCGTTGCGAGCCTCACATCTTGTCAGAATAACATTGACATCTCATGTCATGTCACTTATTTACATGTTCAACCTCCGCCCCTGCTTTTAGACTACTCATTAACGCTTGTCATGTATTTAATATATATTCACATATCTATACTTCCTCTGACCTCTCAATTGGGTCTAGTAGGTGGAATAACTCTCAGGAAGGTAGAATCGTTTTTCAGGCTACCTGGGGTCATAACATTTCATTTGTAATTTTATGTGATGCCTCTAAATTGTTCTTTAATTTGACGTCTTCTATTTCATTTAGATCTGTATAAATATCAGGTATGAAATTATGAAAATTACATGGAAATACTAATATAATTGGATTTTTGTATAATATCCCCCTATCATTATTAGAATTTTTATATATTTTATGTACGTAATATGCAGAATAACCATTGTTAAAGTATTTGTGGATTCTATCATAATAACTAAGGGATTTATTAAAGGGTTGAATTTGTGTCTTGTCAGTTTCGGCACTATTTTTAGGATTATACGAAATTGGTGGTTTGGGAACAATAAAGAAGCCTTTATGAGTTTTTATGTCTTCAATAAAGGTCGAGAATATTGATTCCACAAGTTTGGATTTCAATTTGGATTCTCGAAGTTCAGACGAATCTGTTTGACAGACGAAATCTTTTGTTTCTTGGGCGTATTCTTTTGTTTCCTGAGGAAGTTCAGAGAAATCTGCTTGACAGATGGAGTAATGTAATAATTCTCGAAGTAGTTCATGAGGTAGTTCGACGGATTTCGTTTGACTAATGACTTGAGGCGCGTCAGAGGACTTATTTTCACTTGTTTGTAATTCTCCTATTACTTCTTCTCCTCCGTCTTGTAATTCTCTTCCTAGTCCTTCTCCAGCGTCTTGTAATTCTCCTCCTCCTCCACCTCCTGCGTCTTGTAATTCTCCTTCTCGGTGTAATTCTCTTGCTGTTTCTTCTTCCCCGACTTCCACATTAATGCTAAATTTAATGCTAGCAAATGGATCTGAGGAATTAATATTCTTAGCCTCCATTTTACATTCCACCTCATTATTATCGTCCTGGAGTTCAAGTTTCATGATAACAAATGGGGGCAAGGAATTCTCTTTAATCGGAAACTCATTCTTATAAAATCCCTGAAGATATATATGACGACTTGCTGCATGGGTACATGAAATCCATGTACCAATTAAAAATTGTCCGAACTTTATTTATGTAAAATGATTCTTTATTATGAAAATACATGTGGCCTTTATTGTAATTTGAAAGAAAGTCATTAAAGAGTTGTATTATTGTTTTGTCAGTTTCGGCTGTATTTTAAGGCTTATACGAAAATGGTGGTTTAGGAACAATGAAGAGACCTTCATAAGCATTTATATCTTCAATAAATGGGGTGAATAATAATTTTAAAATGGATTGCCTGATGATGGATTGTAATGTTTGCTGGATGATGGATTGTAATGTCCCTTGAGGTACTTCATGTTTTTTATAGAGCTCTGCTTGATTGAGGAGTGATTGACTGATGATGGATTGTAATGTCTCTTGAGAGAATTCAGAGAAACCGGTTTGACTGATGGAGGAATGTAATGTTACTTCTGGTATTTCTAAAGACTCTGTAATGTTTCTAGAGGTACTTCAGAGGACGCTGTTTCATCTGTTTGTAATTCTCCTTCTCCAACTCCTGCTTCTTCTTCTTTCTTCTTCCTCGACCTCCACATTAATGTGAAATTTAATGCTAGTAAATGTATGTAATGAATTAATGTTCTTAGCCTCTATTTTGCATTCCACCTCATTATTATCATCTTGAAGTTAAAGTTTCATTACCACAAATGTTGTAAAGAATCTGATTCTTCTTCTGTTGGAAAATCATATTTATAAAATCCGTGAACAAATATATCTTGACTGGCTGCATGGGAACATGATATCCACAGTCTGTTCATGTAAATAGATTTGGTTCCATTTTGTGATTTTGTACGTACTGCTTCTATATGGTTCTTTAATTGCACATCTTCTATTTCATTTGGATCAGTATAAACATCAGGCTCGAAATTAGGAATATTCCATGGAAATATTAAAACAATTGGGTTTTTGGAATAATACCCCCTTATCATTCACAGAATTTTGCCATATTTTATCTATGTAAAAAGAATCTTTAAGATACAAATATCGGCGAGCTTGATTATAATTTAAAAGATAGTCATTTAAAAGGTTTTATTACTCTATTCTTAATTTCGAGTCTATTCTTAGGATTATACAAAAATGGTGGTTTAGGAATAACAACGAAACCTTTATAAATTTTTATATCCTCAATAAAAGGGGAGAATAATGATTCCAAAATGGATTTCCTGATGGCAGATTGTACTGCTTGGATGATGATGGACTGTAAAGTTTCTTGGGATACTTCACAGGAGGACTTTGTTTGACTGATGACAAACTGCATTGTTTAATTGATGACAGATTGTAACATTTCTCGAGATAATTCTTATGATTCTGCTTGAGTGATGAATGACTGTAACTTTTGACTTATGATAGATTACAATGTTTCTGGTGACACGTCTGAGGAGGACTCTGTTTGACTGTTGGAGGATTGCAATGCTCCTTAAAGTGCTTCAGATGATTCAGCGACTACTTAAAGATTTTAATGTTTCTTGAGGTAATTCAGTGGCCTCAGTTTGTAATGTTCCTTGAGACAGTTCAGATGCCTCAGATTGTTTTGTTTCTTGAGGCGGTTCAGAATCCTCAGTTTGTAATGTTTCCTGAGGCGGTTCAGAATCCTCAGTTTGTAATGTTTCTTGGGGCAGTTCAGAGACCTCAGTTCTTGAGGCTATTCAGAGGCCTCAGTTTGTAATTTTTCTTGAGGCAGTTCAGAGGGATCTATTTATAAAGCTTCTTGAGGCAGTTCAGAATCCTTAGTTTTAATGTTTCTTGAGGAAGTTCAGATTGGAGCCACGAGCCATATTGAGAAAGATATATAGATATAATGTTTAATAATGATCTTGTATTTTTAAAGAAACTCTTGAAATCTTAAAATGAAAGCGAATCATAGATTATATAGTTAATGTGCTTAATAGTTTTCCAAGACACCAACTCTCTTTTAATGTTGAATATAACGATCTTGTGTTTATTTTAGAGGAACTCATGATATCTCAAAATGAAACGAACCATAAATTATTATTTAATGTCCTAATAGATTCCCAAGACACCAACTGCTTATTAGGTGAGTGATCTTTAAAAATCATTAAACAACGCGATGGAGCCATATTGAAGAGGTATAAAGATATTATGGTTTAAAAACAATCTTGATTTTTTTTTGAGAAGCTCATGAAATTTCAAATGAAAAAGAACCATAGATTATTATTTTTAATGTGCCTAATAGCTTTCCAAGACA
>WNGS01064040.1:0-12446 GCA_020271785.1 Procambarus virginalis
ATGTTATATAATTCTGTATTCCAACTGGTAGATCATTTATGTAGACAATGAACATTTCTGGTGCATGTACTGTTGTACCTTCTTCACTTCTCCAGTCGATTGCCTCTGATACTGCCCTCATTTTTCTATCAGTCAGAAAATTTTTCAGCCATGTTAGAAGCTTACCGTCACCCCTCCAAAATTTTCTAGTTTCCAGAACAAACTCTTATGTGGAACTGTGTCGAAAGCCTTTTTAGTCTAGATAGATGCAGTCAACCCAACTACCTTTTTCCTTTAAAATCTCTGTGGCTCAATCATAGAAACTGAGTAATTCGATACACAGGAACTTCCAGATCGAAAACAATACTGTCTGTGATATTATATAATCTTCTGCTCAGGGGGAAAAAGACACAAACTGGTTTGGGGCTTATTATTAAATTGGAGATGGTAAATAAATTCTGCAGAACGTGTATTGATAAACAAAAGTAACATACCCATGTCTACTGAGTACTAATATTTAACTTAAATTGTACACCCGTATTTAGTGAGTAAGCTTAGCCTAGTGACATGGTAAACACGTTCTGCAGAAACCTAATGTCATTATAGTGAATTATACAACTTAATAATTATATACTAGTTCAAGCAATTATATAACTAGTTCAATCCATTATATACTTCGTACTTATATAACTAGTTCAATCAATTATGTGAACTTATTAATTATATAACTAGTTCAATCAATTATATACTTAACTATAGAAACTAGTTCAATCAATTATATAACTTAACTATAGAAACTAGTTCAATCAAGTGAATAGGCCACATAACACTTAACGGAGGCCGCCTCGGCAAAGAATTAGCTGCGGACAGCGGGACACTTGGGGACCGGCGCTGCACCCCCACCGCGGCCAGCTGGCCGGACCCCCCCCCCCCCGAAGGGCGAGGCCCGCTGGCCGCTATAAGGAGGAACATGGTAGCTCGCTACCGTGGCCGCGTAACCGTGCCCATATGCCCGGAGAGGCCGTTAAAAAACAGTCAGGTGCCCCTGACTGAAAAAGGTACCAGTCCGGGTCTACAGGCAGCTGTTAACGTAGACAGCTTCCTTGGTGTGCTGATGTAGCGCCATCCTGACAAGCCATGGGCGTAGAGAGGCGAGATAACCCGGCGACAGTGACCCTGGGAGGAGTACGTACTGCAGGGTTTGGATCCCATGTAGGGAGGCTTCCCACCGTGGCAAATGACTGTTCGATCCCGCGTATATCCTCGTCGCTGGTGCCCGCCCTCACAGAGACCAGTCCTGGAAGGCTGGCCCCAGGGCGGGTGTGGGAAAGTGAACGCTGTCCACACAGAGGCCGACTCCCCAGGGTCGACCCCGTGTCGGTCGTTGTCGCTGTGGCGGGTCCCACGGATGGGGGGGGGGGGAGGAGGTGGCTTAGAGGCATGTGGGTCGCCACCAGGATACCTCTCGTGGTGGCTCGTGATCAGTGGTCCGCCTCTCGGGCCCCACCACCTGGTCCTCGTTCATTCATGGTGTTCCTCGTGCACGTCTACCGTGGATCTGGAAGTATTTAAGGCAGTAAGAGGGGGCAGAAGCTGGCATGCAGTGGTAACGTATAAGGCAACGGCACGGTTGTGGTGGGCCCACACCAAACGCGTACTGGTATCAACGAGGCTGCAAGAGTGGGGTTAACTGGATGCTGCACCTGTTGCGAGAGGCAGGAATGTTAGATTTGACTAAAGTCCCAAGCATAACTGAGTGGGGGGACAGAGAAGCCTGGCAAAGGTACTGCCAGATACAAAAACCCTAACTCCTGGCACAAACGGACACCTCCACAGCGGGAACTAAGGGAAGTAGTCAAAGACATCAAACATCAGTCGGGACATCAAACATCGGTTGGGACATCAAACATCGGTCGGGACATCAAACATCGGTCGGGACATCAGACATCGGTCGGCACTTCAAACATCAGTCGGGACACCGGCCGCTGGGCCGTACCCAAGGCAGCCGGGCCATCACTGGTGGATCCTCGACTGGGGCACATCAGCGAGTGGGTTGTGCTCCCGGGTGCATACTCGGCTGGAACACCATCGGCTGTGCTAACAGGTGCCTGGGCAGCGGCAGCGTAACATAACGTTAATTATTAACTTGTAACTAGCTCAACAATGCCGTGACCTCGGCCAGACTTAAGTCTGGAACATACATCCTGTGAGCACATCGGACGGTACAGTGGCCACTGGGCCGTGCGCCATGGCAACTGGACCGGCAACTGCAGGATCATCATATGGGGCCGACATCAGCGGGCGGGGTCGTCCATCAGGGGACACGCACAGCTGGAGCACCACCACTGGGCCATCTGCAGCTGTGTCATGGTCAGCAGAACATAATGGGTAATTATGCACCATAAATAACTGGTGAAAATTAGCGTGACTTAATACTTGGAGATTGGCTACAGTTATTAATTAATAGGGATATCCAATTAAATAGGAATAATAAAACCCGCTGGATCGTGCCCAATGGCAGCTGGGCCATGTGCTGCTGGGTCGACAACCGGGGCCACATCAGCTGGGACGTCGCTGGCGGCTTGCCCCGTGGGGACACACTCAGCTGGGACACCACCAGCTGGCCCAGCAGCTGCTTGGTCATCCGCAGCGTAATGTAATGGGTAATTATTAACCATAAATTACTGGTTAAGAGCGGGTTTTGTAAAATGATCAACAGCCACAAACAAGTAATGGAATTAAACAAATGATAGATGGAACTAAATATAGGTCCTGTGTCAACGTCAGGGAACACATCAGCTGAGCCAACGACAGCAGAACGTAATGAGTAATCAGTAACCATAAGCAACTGGTTAAATTAGCGGGGTTGAATAGGTGAGTAAGACCCACGAACGAATAAATAAATTTACTAAATTAATAGATGAAATAATTATAGGCCAAGTGACATCAGCAGGAATCGCGTCCGCTGGGCCAATGTCAGCATGACATAATGGGTAAGCAGGAAACCACAAATAACTGGTTAAATAGCAGGTGGAATAGATGAATGAAAGCCACAAACGGATAGTTAAAATAACTAGCAAATAAATAAATGAATTATAGGCCATGGGTCATCATCAGGAATCACATCTGCTGGGTCAAAAGCAGCCCAGCGTAACAGGTAACAGAACCACAAATAACTGGTTAAAATAGTGTATTCGTGTAAGTGTAATAGCCGCAGCTATTAGTTAAGGGACAAACGAATTAAATGAATAAACATAAGGCCATGAGTCATCGGCGTGAAACACCTCCACCAGGCCGACCGGGGCATCAGCTGAGCCAGCGTCAGTAGCTGGGCTTGGCCCCCAAGGGACGCTCGGCGGGACCCCCCAGCCAGGCCAGCAACTGCTGAGCATCGGCTGCATACCAATGGGGAGTAGTAACCATGAATAACGTAAAATTAGCGTGAATGAATATTTGTTGAATGGCCACAACGTGTAAATAAGAAAAGAAACGGATTTAAGGTCATGATCATCGGCGGGACTCACAAACGCCAGACCGGCCAGGACAACAGCTGAGCCAAGCCCGGGCTTGGCCACCATGGGACATGTGCAGGCCGCACCCAGGGTCCAGGCAGGGCGACACCCGTGCCCGGGACGCTGCTGGGCCCCCCAGGGCACGCACAGGAATCACGTGCGCACGTACGTACGTGCACACGCTCGCACGTGCAATCCATGCCGGATGCCGTCCGCTAAGGACGGGGCCCAGCACCCGCTGGCCCGTGGCAGAGGGGCAGGACGGCTGGACACGGCCCAGGGCGCGCGCTCCAAGGAGCTCCTTGCCGCGTGGGCGTCTCGCCAGGGCGTGGGCCCGGGAACAGGCCCAGGCATAGGCCTGGAGCTGGTCACATGTCGTGGTCGACTTGGCTTGGGCCTAGGGGCCGAGCCCGAGGGCGGAGGGCCGCCCCCCCCAGCCACGTGGTGAGCACAGCCCAGGGCGTGCGCTCCAAGGAGCGCCTTGCCGCGTGGGCGTCACGACCGGGGCATGGGCCCGGGCCCCGGGAACAGGCCCGGGCGTAGGCCTGGAGCCTGGCCACGTGTCGATGCCGACTTGGCTTGGGCTCTAGGGGCCGGGCCGAGGGCGGAGGGCCGCCCTCACCCGGCCACGTGGCGAACACGGCCCAGGGCGTGCGCTCCAAGGAGCGCCTTGCCGCGTGGGCGTCACGGCTCGGGCCCCGGGGACAGGCCACCTGGAGCCTGGCCACGTGTCGACGCCGACTTGGCTTGGGCCCCAAGGGCCGGGCCCAAGGGCGGAGGGCCGCCCCCGCCCGGCCACGTGTGAGCACGGCCCAGGGCGTGCGCTCCAAGGAGCGCCTTGCCGCGTGGGCGTCACGACCAGGGCGTGGGCCCTGGGGACAGGCCGCCTGGAGCCTGGCCACGTGTCGACGCCGACTTGGCTTGGGCCCTAAGGGCCGGGCCCAAGGGCGGAGGGCCGCCACCGCCTGGCCACGTGGCATCAACGCCAAGGGCAAAGCGACCCAGAAAGCATCGCACGGCGGAACCTGGCGCGAACCCTAAGGGCGCTCCTGCTACCCCAGGGCAGCAGGAGGCCAAGGTAGCTAGCTAAGGCGGTATACATGGTCCGCTAGGGGATGGCGCTTTTCACACGCCGCACTGGGGAGGTCCTGACTAGATTAAAACAGAAACTTCACTTTTACCTTGGCGATAGTAGTGTGGGGCAGGAGGCCCCTGCCGAAGCAAGTTGCGTGGTCGAGGGTACCAACACGTCCAGTAGAGCGAGGTTTGGGACCAGGGTAGCCGTCACGTTGTCCATCTCGTGCGTGGTCCGACGTTGTGAGGAGAGGAGGAGTTTCGAGCACTGTTGTGGTGACTGTGAGAGTGAGGCTGATCCTCCCGCTCCTTCCCTATTTATAAGCTCCCATACCTTCCCGCGCAGGCCGCGGAAGGCGCTGCGCAAGTGTTTCTTTGTCCCCCTTTTCAGAAAAATCTCCGCTTTTATGCAATCAGAGGTCATTTCTCTCCAGGTGTTCTACCCATTTAGTTTTTATTATTTTTTTCAATCTTTTCACTGTTACACTTGTCAATGATTCAGGTCTATAATTAAGGGGGGGGGGTCTTCCCTGTTGCCACTTTTGTAGATTGGAACTATGTTAGCCTTTCTCCACATGTTTGCTATGACTCCTGTACACAGGGATGCCTGAAAGATCAGGTGAAGTGGAAGGCTGAGCTCAGATGCACATTCTCTCAGAACCCATGGTGAAACTCCATCTGGACCAACTGCTTTGTTCTTACTTAGCTCCTTTAGCATATTTTCCACTTCAGCTCTAGACACCTCTATACGCTCTATGATGTTCTCAGAAAGTCTTATTGTGTCTGGTTCTCTTAAGATTTCGTTTTGTATAAACACACTTTGGAACTTTTTGTTTAATGTTTCACACATTTCATTATCATTTTCTGTGAATCTGTTTCCTATTTTCAACCTCTGGATATTATCCTTTACCTGAAATTTGTTGTTTATGAATTTGTAGAATAGGCCCAGTTCTGTTTTACATTTATCCATTATCCCTTTCTAAAAATTTCTTTCTGCCTCTCCCCTTACTGCTGTATAGTTGTTTCTCGCATCTTTGTATCGCTGGTATGTTTGGGGGTTTGGCTTCTTCCTATATTGATACCTGCTTGATGGGGTTCTGCTCTTCTACTCCCCAAGCCAGGCCCGAGGCCAGGCTCGACTTGTGAGAGTTTGGTCCACCAGGCTGTTGCTTGGAGAGGCCCGCAGGGCCACATACCCACCACAGCCCGGCTGATCCGGAACTTCTCTTAGAAAACAGTCCAGTTTTCTCTTGAAGATGTCCACGGATTATGTGCAAAGTTCTTAGTGCTAAGGTTCCTAATGAATCGATTTGTCATAAAGCCATAACGTTTGGAGTTATAAATATTTTGCATATAAATTTGGCACATATTTGGATGGCCCCCATTCAAAAAATGTTTTACAGTAAACTATACTCTTGAACAATATTTTTCTCACTGGCAATTGAAAGTTATATGCCATTCTGAGACCATAATGAATAAAATAACAATTGGTGACATAAAATATTTAGAGCAATTTTAATTATTTTTTTGTAACTTTTTTCCATTCATGTTGTGTTGTTGATTTAAAAGGAAATGTTGGAGCATTTGCCACGAGGATTATGCACACAAAAAATTGAGTGTGTATGATGTAGTTTCGGTGCCCAATCACTGGGCCCCTTAAGAGGTAGTTATGGTTTATAGTATCAAAGGCTTTCCTCAAGTCAATGAATAGGCCAATTGAGAACTCATTTTTGTCAAGGGCAGTGTAGATTATATCAAGCAAGAGTGTTGGTGGGTGTTGCAAGAGCAGAGCAGCACTCTTATATATCATAGACATTATTTCATTAATGTTCCAAGCTTTGATTTTAAGTAATTGAATTATGGATATAATGTCTGTCGGGCTGACTGGTAAAAGGAGTAGTGTTAGCTATCTGTGAGATATGTAGTAACATGTGTCTGGGTCTTTGGAATTTTTCTGCCAAGGTTTGCACAAATTCATGAAAAGAAGCTATTGAAATCAGTTGCAATATCTAAGTCTGTTGCAAGTGTGTATCCATCTTTGGAGAGTTTTATCTGCTTGGTATGTGATTGTTGTTTAGACCCTAGGATGTTAGACATGGGTGATGGTAGAGATGTAATGTTCATATTTCCTTTTGCTTCTTTAAATCCATTCTCATAAAAGGAAGCTTTGGCTCTTTGTATTATATTGGTAATCATTGATGAGTATCTCTTAACTTCTTGTTTTGTAACTAGGCAAATTCTATTTTCATTTTTTTCATATTCGTGTTTCTTGTTACAGTAATTGTTTTATTAACACTTTGGCGCACCGTACAGTATGCCACTTGTGGGCCAGGGGTTGTTTAATCTTTTGGCAGTTAGTTACTTAGTGAGGAGAGGACTCAAGATGGCTCAAAATGCTCAGAATACTCTCACAAATTTATATCAATGTAATATTTTGGAATCTTATAAAACAAAAATTGTATGACTAAAAATTCTCCTTCTTTCCCATCAACAGGTCTTCCTCACTGGGCTTGCTCGGCTTTTGTGTTACTCTGAGGGTGCCATCATCGTTTACCCTTCAAGACTGACTCATGCTGGCATTGCATTTGTGGACTTCCCTTCACAGTAAACAGTCCTTCTCCATATGGTGATTGTCCAGGGCAAGCAGGGTGTGACTGCCATCTTGGAGAAGCAGGGTCTTTTAATATGAAGAATCTTCCGTCTTCTGTACTTACGCCAGCTTGTGCCAGCCTTGCATTCTTGTTACTTCATGGCCCTTGGGCCTTTTTTATTTATTTTACCTAATAATTTTTTTATTAATGCCCGTGTTTCACAAGAGATCCTTAACATTTTAAGCACCAATTGTATTGACTAATGTACATCTTGTAACCTTTAAGACATAGATAGACAAGACATAGATAAATGAGTGAATAATACTGAGTGACTAGGTTAGGGCGAGGAACATAGTACAGTGTCTGACTTTGGAAGAATGCCTACTGTTTTAGAAACCTTATTGCTATGATCATAATCGTATGGGTTAAAAAGCATTTGTTGACACTCCTACATTGTGGCTTGTTGAGCTTGAAACCTTTGCTCCTTGTTCGTGTTACATCTCACCTTTTGAAGAAATTGTATGAACCAATATCCTCCAAATTGTTCAGTATTTTAAAGGTTTCGCTCTATTACTCTCTCATTTGCATATATCTAAGCATATAGATTAGATATAGATTTAGATTAGATTTTTTATTCAGGTAAAGGTACATACATTGCAGATGAGTTACAAAGGGAAAGACAATGGCTAGAGTTCACTAGCTCTATTGGAAGAGAAACGTCTGCAAGACAAGTGTGGGCAAAAATTCAGGTAGCTAAGGGGAGCAGAGCCCGGCCTGCGGCTCACAACGACCCCCAGGGTAAGGCTGAAGAACTAATTCACAAGTGGAGTGATGCAGCATCCTCCTCCTCCCTCCCTGCAGAAGTAAGCAGGGAACAGCTCCTCCGACATAATGACAGAAGGATTAGGATAACAAGAGCACAATCTAGTGATGACAAGTATGGGGAACCAATTACAGCCAAGGAAGTAAAGGGGGCTATGAAAAAGGGTAAAAGTACAGCACCTGGTGAAGATGGCGTCACCTACGACATACTCAATGCACTGTGTGAAGTGTCTGGCAATCCACTACTCCACCTGTTTAACAAGTCATTCCTATGTGGAGTGTTGCCCACACAATGGAAACATGCAATAATGGTCCTAATACCGAAACCCAATGACCCTGGCAATTACAGACCTATCAGTCTCATGTAATGCATTTGGAAGATGCTTGAAAGGATCATCCTAAACCGACTATTGCAAGGGAGTAATTACTACATCTACATTACAATCCTCCCATGGTGGTGTGAATTTTCTCTTGGGCACAGCAATACACTCTGTAATAACATCATACTTTATAACATTAGAACATAAGTTATTCATATATGATCTCTTCTTTATCATACACTGTTCATTACTTCCCACCTTTTGAACCGAGAGGATTAATTCATTAGCTCCCCCACCTCTCATTAATCTAATGGCAGAGACTACATTTATCTCTGCAATCCCAAATACTCTGCAGATTCAACTCCATCCTCATTATCTCAATCATAGCATTTCTTGGGCATCCTATGATAATTCTCATGGCTTCATTTTGTATCTTCTACAACTTGCCTATCCTACCTTTACCTAAACAAGAAATGACAGGCCCTCTTTATAACTAATATTAAAGAGGTCTAACAGCGGGCTTTCGTCATAATGGCAAGTTCATAAGTATTTCATAAGTTACTCCATCCTCCCCAGGGGCAGTAGATTTCCCCTTTAATCGCCGTTACTAGTTCTTCTCTGGTAATACCTGTGCGAGTGACACCACCACTGTACCTGCTGTAAGTATAAAATCCTTTCTTAGATATTTCCAAGAATCTAACGACTCTCTCGTTACAGCGGGTAATTAAATGAACTAAGTTTGGCAGCTTCCGCCCATTTATTTACGAGACCTTTTGCAATTCCTTACGGGTCAGAATGTGCAACAAAATTATGCTTTTTACCCCATATTCATTTACGTCTTGCCAGATTTCCTTCAAGTTTATGTTACTCCTAACTTTCTCTGCAAACTCCTGCCAATACTTGCTCCAATTTCCTTTCTCTTCTCCCCACACTTTTCTGGGGGATGCTTTTCTAACCAGTGTTTGCCGGTTCAAGTTGCATAAATACCTACCTCCTTAATTAAACTGTAATAAAATGATTCTGCCGAAACGGGTTATAAGTATCATACCTTACCTTGAGGATACCTTGAGGTGCTTCCGGGGCTTATCGTCCCCGCGGCCCGGTCATCGACCAGGCCTCCTGGTTGCTGGACTGATCAACCAGGCTGTTGGACGCGGCTGCTCGCAGCCTGACGTATGAGTCACAGCCTGGTTGATCAGGTATCCTTTGGAGGTGCTTATCCAGTTCTCTCTTGAACACTGTGAGGGGTTTGCCAGTTATGTCCCTTATGTGTAGTGGAAGCGTGTTGAACAGTCTCGGGCCTCTGATGTTGATAGAGTTCTCTCTCAGAGTACCAGTTGCACCTCTGCTTTTCAACGGGGGTATTCTGCACATCCTGCCATGTCTTCTGGTCTCATGTGATGTTATTTCTGTGTGCAGGTTTGGGACCAGCCCCTCTAATATTTTCCACGTGTAAATTATTATGTATCTCTCCCGCCTGCGCTCAAGGGAATACAGATTTAGGCTCTTTAGTCGGTCCCAATAGTTTAGATGTTTTACCGAGTGGATTCTAGCAGTAAAGGATCTCTGCACGCTCTCCAGGTCAGCAATTTCACCCGCAGTGAAAGGGGCTGTCATTGTGCAGCAGTACTCCACTCTAGAGAGCACAAGCGTTTTGAAAAGTGTCATCATCGGTATAGCATCTCTAGTGTGAAAAGTTCTTGTTATCCAACCTGTCATTTTTCTTGCAGTTGTGACGGCTACTTTATTGTGTTCTTTAAAGGTAAGGTCTTCCGACATGAGTACACCCAGATCCTTTACATTGCCTTTTCGTTCTATGTTATGATTTGCCTGAGTTTTGTACGTGGTTTCAGTTTTATATTTTCATTTTTTCCATAGCGCATGAGCTGGAACTTGTCTTCGTTAAACACCATATTATTTTCTGTAGCCCATAGAAAGACCTGATCTACATCTGACTGGAGGTTCGCCGTGTCCTCTATGTTGCCTACTCTCATGAAGATCCTAGTGTCATCTGCAAAGGATGATACAGTGCTATAGGTTGTGTTCTTGTCTATGTCCGATATGAGGATGAGAAAAAGTACTGGAGCAAGCACAGTACCCTGGGGGACTGAGCTCTTAACGGTTGACGGGTTGGATTTTATTTTGTTGACTATTACACATTGGGTTCTGTTGGTCAGGAAATTGTAGATCCATCTGCCTACTTTTCCGGTAATTCCTTTTGAGCGCATTTTATGGGCAATAACACCATGGTCACATTTATCAAAAGCTTTTGCGAAATCTGTGTAAATTACATCAGCGTTTTGTTTGTCTTCCATAGCATCTAATGCCATATCATAGTGGTCCAGCAACTGCGACAGGCAAGAGCGCCCTGTTCTGAAACCATGTTGTCCGGGGTTATGGAGATGCTGTGATTCCATGTATTTTGTGATCTTACTTCTTAGCACTCTCTCAAAATTTTTATGATGTGCGATGTTAGTGCTATCGGTCTGTAATTTTTTGCCTCTGCCTTATTTCCTCCTTTATGAAGTGGTGCTATCTCTGCTGTTTTTAGTATATCAGGAATAACGCCAGTATCTAGGCTTTGTCTCCACAGAATGTGAAGGGCCTGCGATAGTGGTTTTTTACAGTTCTTGATGAATATGGAGTTCCAAGAATCCGGGCCTGGTGCGGAGTGCATAGGCATACTGTTTATGGCTTCTTCAAAATCCAGTGGGGATAGGGTGACGTCTGATATATGATTTGATGTTGGTATCATATCCATGAAAAATTCATTTGGGTTATCGATCTTTAGTGCGTTTAATGGCTCGCTGAAGACAGAGTCGTATTGCTTCCTCAGTAGCTCGCTCATTTCTTTGTTGTCATCGGTGAAAGTTCCATCTTCCTTTCGCAGGGGCCCGATACTAGATGTGGTTTTTGATCTTGATTTTGCATAGGAGAAAAAATATTTCGGGTTTCTCTCTATTTCACTGATGGCCTTTTGCTCTCTTTCCCTCTCCTGCGTTTTGTGTATTCTTGTAGCTTGAGTTCAATTTTTCCTATTTCGCTACCTAACCTTCTTCGCCGTTCCTGAGATAGGGTGCGACTCTCAAGTTGTACCGCGATTCGTTTTCTTCGCCTATATAGGGAACGACGTTCTCGTTCCAATCTGCATCTCTTCCTCTTTTTTCTTAGGGGGATGCGGTTTGTACATATTTCTAGTGCTACTGAGCTTATTTTTTCCAGGCACTGGTTCAGGTTCGCATTTCCTAGCTGTTCTTCCTTTATTTCTGTGAAGTCCTGGTTTATGCTCCCAGTTTATCTGTTTATTATTGAAGTTGAATTTGCTGAAATCTCCTCCACGGGAATCTGGACTGGTTTTGAAGGTCTATTCCCCATGGTTGTCATAACTTCAATTAAGTTGTGATCTGAGTAACAGGTATTTGTAATCATTATGTTCCTGATCAATTCATCATTATTAGTGAAAATGAGGTCCAGCGTGTTCTCCTTCCTGTTGGTTCTACTATTTGCTGGTTTAAGGCAAACCTGTCGCACATCCGTAGCAGGTCATTTGCATGTGCCTGTTCATTAAGGCTACTTCCTGGTATTCTTTCTGATATTACTGTATTAGCCAGGTGCTTCCATTTCAGGTGCCGTAGGTTGAAGTCCCAAGCAGAATGATGTTCGGAGCTGGATTTGTGAGGTTTTCCAAGCAGTGTTCTACTTTCATTAGTTGGTCTTTAAACTGCTGAGGGTTTGCCTCCGGTGACTTATATACAAGGACAATAACTACATTTATAATCTCTATTTTGATTATCAGCACTTCCACCATATCATTCGAGGTGTTTAGCAGCTCAGTACAGATGAGTGTGTCTTTGATGTATAGGCTGACCCCACCCTGAAGCCGGTGTTTCCTATCACATCTGAAAAGATTGTACTCTGAGATCCATATTCACCATCATGGTAGTCCTTTTGTGGGTTTCTGTTAGGGCTGCAACACTGCATTTGCCTCATGAAGGAGACCATCTATAAAGTGAACTTTGTTGGATTTGCGTGTTTTTATACCTTGAATGTTGGCAAATATAAATGATGTTATCGTGGTAGTGGAAGTGCTGGATGCCTTACTTGGTGTTAATATCTGAGGCTCTGGTAAGGGGCCACTGTGTTTGCCA
>WNGS01064041.1:0-23916 GCA_020271785.1 Procambarus virginalis
CATTTATTAATTACTGCAACACTGAAGAAATTCTTTCTAACGTCTCTGTGGCTCATCTGGGTACTAAGTTTCCACCTGTGCTCCTTGTTCGTGTCCCCACCCGTGTGAAGAGTTTGTCTTTGTCCACCTTGTCAATTCCCTGAGAATTTTGTAGGTGGTTATCATGTCTCCCCGTATTCTTCTGTTTTCCAGGATGTGAGGTTCAGCTCCTTTAGCCTTTCCTCGTAGCTCATTCCTCTCAGTTCCGGGACGAGCCTGGTGGCATACCGTTGAATCTTCTCTAACTTTGTCTTAGTTTAACTAGGTATGGACTCCAGGCTGGAGCTGCATACTCCAGGATTGGTCTTACATAAGTGGTATACATGGTCCTGAACGATTCCTTACACAAGCTTTTAAAGGCATTCTTATGTTGGCTAGTCTAGCATATGCCGCTAATGATATTCTTTTGATGTGTGCTTCTGGTACAGGTTCGGTGTCATATCAACCCCCAGATCTTTCTATTTGACTCTTGCAGGATTTCACCTTCCAGATGATACCTTGTGTTCAGCCTCCTGCTCCCTTCGCCCATTGCATTACCTTACACTTTCCTGAGTTGAACTTTAGCAACCATTTCTAGAGCATTCCGCCAGTTTGTCCAGGTATCCTGTTTTCTCTGTCTATCTTCATTCGTCTTAATTCTTCTCATAATTTTTGCATCATCAGCAAACATTGAGAGGAATGAGTCTATACCCTCCGGAAGATCGTTACATCTTCTAGAAACAGGATGGGTCCAAGTACTGAGCCCTGTGGGACTCCGCTGGTGACATCTCGCCATTCTGATGTCTCCCCCCTCACCGTTACTCGCTGTTTCCTGTTGCTTAAGTACTCCCTTATCCACTGGAGCACCTTCCCTTTTACTCCTGCCTGTTGCTCCATCTGTTTTTAACAGCCTTTTATGGGTACTGTGTCAAAAGCTTTCTGGCAGTTCAGGAAAATGCAGTCGGCCCACCTTCTCTTTCCTGCCTAATTTTTGTTGCGTGGTCATAGAATTCGATTAAACCTTTGAGGCATGATTTACCATCACTGAACCCATGTTGGTGTCGTGTTACAAAGTTATTTCCCTCCAGATGCTCGACGAACCTTTTCCTCACGATTTTCTCCATCGCCTTGCATGGTATACAAGTTAGGGAAACTGGCCTGTAGTTCATGCCTCTTGCCTGTCACCCATCTTGTATATTGGGACTACGTTAGCAGTCTTCCAACTTTCTGGTAAGTCTTTTGTTTCCAGTGACCTGTTATACACCATAGAGAGTGGCACACTTAGTGCTTCTGCACCTTCCTTAGTATCAATGGTGAGTTTTTGTCAGGCCCAACAGCCTTTGTCACATTCAGCTCCAGCAGACACCTTATGACCTCATCACTCGTGAGGTCAAATTCCTCCAAGGTTGCTTGGTTTGTCGCCTCCTCATTTAGTGCAGTGGCTTCTCCTTGTTCTACTGTGAAGACCTCCTGAATCTCTTGTTGAGTTCTTCACACACCTCCTTGTCATTCTCGTGTATCTATTCTCCCCTTTTCTCAGTTTCATCACTTGTTCCTTCACTGCTGTTTTCCTCCTGATGTGGCTGTGGAGCAGCTTTGGTTGGGTCTTGCCTTTACTCGCAATGTCATTTCAAACTGTCTCTCTTCTTCCCTCCTCACTCTGAGGTACTCATTTCTGGCCTTCTAGTATCTCTTCCTGCTCTCCGGTGTTCTGTTATTTCTGTAGTTTCTCCATGTTCTTTTACTCAGTGCTTCGCTACCTTGCATTCCTGGTTGAACCATGTGTTTTTTCTGTTGTTTTTCGTTTTTCTTCTTCTTTTGGACAAGGATAAACTTGTCTGCAGCTTCCTGGCACTTGGTGACAAAATCCATTATGTCCTGCACATTATTGTCTTTAGATTCTGTTTCCCATGGTATTCCCCTGAGGAAGTTCCTCATCTCATCATATTTTCCTCTTCTGTAATTTATTCTTTTTCCCTCCGATCCCATCCTTGGATAGGTTGTCCTACCTCCACCAAGTACTCAAAAGTCAGTACACTGTGGTCACCCTGTGTCAGGTGTTGTCTCGGTGATGCTCATGAGGTGTTTCTCAGTGTCACCCCTGAGGTGTTGTCTCAGTGTCACCGCTGAGGTGTTCTCTCAGTGTCACCCCTGAGGTGTTGTGTCACTGTCACCCCCGAGGTGTTGTTTCAGTGCCAAATTTGACGTGTTGTCTCGGTGTCACCCTGAGGTGTTGTTCAGTGACACCCCTGAGGTGTTTTTTCAGTAACACTCATGAGCTGTTTTCTCATTGTCACGCTTGAGGTATTGTCTCTGTGTCACCCCCTAAGGTGTCGTCTCAGGGTCACTTCTGAGGTGTTGTCTTAGTGCTTTTCCTGAGGTGTTGTCTCAGTGTCACCCCTGAGGTGTTGCCTCAGTGTCACCCCTGAGGGTTTATTCAGTAACACTCATGAGCTGTTTCTCAGTGTCCCCCTGAGGTGTTTATTCAGTAACACTCATGAGCTGTTTTCTCAGTGTCACCCCTGAGGTGTTGTCTTTGTGTCAACCCTGAGGTGTTGTCTTTGTGTCACCCCTAAGGTGTTGTCTCAGTGTCACCTCTGAGGTTTTGTCTCAGTGCCATCCCTGAGGTGTTGTCTCAGTGCCATCCCTGAGGTGTTGTCTCAGTGCCCATCCTGAGGTGTTGTCTCAGTGCATCCCTGAGGTGTTGTCTCAGTGCCATCCCTGAGGTGTTGTCTCAGTGTCACCCCTTTGGTGTTGTTTCTCCTAAATCAAGTCTTTCCTAAATCTAAATTTATCCATTTATACCCATATTTCGTGTTCTGTCTTGTGTTGATACTTTTAATACCCTATTAATATCCCCTTTGTTGTGTCCATTCATCCACTTGTAAACCTCTATCATGTCACCCCTAACTCTTCGCCTTTATTCCAGTGATTCCACTCACTGAAAATAGATACATAAGAACATAAGAACATAAGAACAAGGCAACTGCAGAAGGCCTATTGGCCCATACGAGGCAGCTCCTATTTATAACCACCCAATCCCACTCATATACATGTCCAACCCATGCTTGAAACAATCGAGGGACCCCACCTCCACAATGTTACGCGGCAATTGGTTCCACAAATCAACAACCCTGTTACTGAACCAGTATTTACCCAAGTCTTTCCTAAATCTAAACTTATCCAATTTATACCCATTGTTTCGCGTTCTGTCCTGTGTTGATACTTTTAATACCCTATTAATATCCCCTTTGTTATGTCCATTCATCCACTTGTAAACCTCTATCATGTCACCCCTAACTCTTCGCCTTTCCAGTGAATGCAACTTAAGCTTTGTTAATCTTTCTTCATATGAAAGATTTCTAATATGGGGAATTAACTTAGTCATCCTACGCTGGACACGTTCTGTTTTCGCATTTTGGATTTGCTACTGCCGTTTGGCTTCCCTTTTCAACGGTCCGATTGTACGACGCCTGGCGCACAGGTCGCCTTTGGTCATGGGATTGTTGATAGATTTTTTTTGGCGTGTTCTGGCTGGTTCTCCCGGCGGTGTGACGGTGTTCGGGGGCGGGCTTGACTGAGAGGTGCCGGGGTTGGTGGGTCCCTGGTGTGGTGCTCCCTCAGCCGTGGTTCGCGGCCGGCTTCTGCTCTGCAGGAGGACACTGGATGACTTTTTGCGTTTTAGTTGGGGGCCGAGTTTTGGTTTTGCTACCTGGTGTTCTCTGTGTTCAACAACAACAACAACATCAACTGGGGAACAAGACCTTCCTAGAGCCGGCTGAACATCTGGCCAGGCTGTGGTATTCAGGTATCTGAGTTCTTGAGTTAGTATACTGTAGAAGTCCACATTTTTATTGCTATAGGATTTACATTACCTCCGTTAAGTAAGGCTTTCGTTAGGGTATTTACTAAATATTATTTTGGTGCATAATTTTTGTTTTATAAATAGTTATAGAATTTATTGTTTAGTGGTATTTTTCCCCACGTTTATTTCACATTACTTTTGAATCATCATCACTGGATGATTCATCAGCATCACTGGAACATCACTGGAACACATAGCCTGGCCACATATCAATCAAGGTTCTAGGGGAGTAAAAGGCTAGCAACAAATATTCCAGTTTACTGGCATTAATTAATAACATTCCACAACATTAATAAATAAAACATTCTACTAATACCACACACTATTACTTTATATCCAGCTTCTCAACAGCTGGGCATGATCAATCAAACAAGTCTGTAAACTGCATCAATCAACACTAGCTGACACCAGGAACTTTGCCTAGCGCAGTGGAACACTAGTGCATATATGCTGCTAATACCAAACAAGGTGTTGGTGTGTCAACCAATAACACATGAGGTAAGAGGAATAATATCACATACAGAACCTTGGCATTTCACAAGTTCCTCAAAATATGTCACCTCACTAAGACACATAAAAATCACCTACCACCTGGTATACATGTTGAACACAGTATAAATGATCCATACAATACATACTGTTATATTATAAATAGTATATCTGGCACAATCCCCCAAATAAAGTCACAAATCACAGACCAAAACGCTAACAGGTCCACTCGCCTGGAGAGGTCAGAGATCAGTGGCACCTTGAGACAAGGTTTGCCGAGAGGCGACACTGTAACCAACCCCCAATAAGTCAATTGACCTTCAACTTTCGAATCTCTCTAACTCATTTACAACATAAACTCACTCAATATCTTCTAATTTAATATACAACAACTTTAGAGTATAAGGCATTACCTTACATAATGATATATAACAATAATTCAATACATTTAAGAAATTATCATGAAATACAAAATAAGTACACAAAGAATTCGCATGGATACGAGATGGTAACACTGGCAAAGTCGGTACATCAGAGGGTGAGAGGGGAGGGGAGGGGAGGGGCGTTTAGGGAGAATTCAACAATATATGCCAACAGTTATTCATAGGCATACAAGATATAAAATATATTAGATACTAGCAGTAGCCGGTCACGCGTTGCTGTGGCTCGGGAACAGGGAAGGTTTCTTTGAGCCACAGCAACCTTCCCTGTCCCCCAGTCCTCCCCACCATTTCCCCCTCACCCGTCTCCTCGGCCTTCCAACTATTCCCGACTCTACCGTCCCCTCATCCTCCCCACCATTCCCCACTCCAACATCCCTTCTTCCTTCCCACCATGCCCCACTCCCCTGTCCCTTTGTCCTCCCCACCATTTTCCATTCCCCCATCCCCTCATCTGCACCATCCCAAACTCCCTCGTCCTTCCCCACCATTACCCCCTTCCTTGTCCCCTCGTCCTCCCCATCATCTTTCACTTCCGTCCCCAAGTCATCCCCACCATTCCCCACTCCCTCGTCCGATGCCTTCCCAAATGATCTGATGTTTCCATCAGAAAATTGGGAACATCAAGTGATCTGATGTTCCCATCACTGAAATATAAGAAAAACAAGGAAAAAATAAAATGAAAATAAAAAAAAATAAAAAAATAAACTGTACTCACCAAATGAACAGTATGGTAAACAACACAGCTCAATTCCAACGCTATTCACACAAAATAATTAAATCAAAGTGAAAATAAATAAAAATCTATGAAAATTCAATTTATCAACGCAATCAGAAACAATGAAAAGGAATTGTAACATATTTAGTATAGCATTTGTATTGCTCTTACATATAACAGATGACGCTGTTTTTCAAGAAAAGCATAGATTTACCTGTCACAGGTGTGGCATCTTTACTTATACTTACGAAATGAATGGCACTGTAAACAACACAGCTCAATACCAACACAATGTCACACAAAATATTTCAATAAAAAATTAAATAAATAAAAATCTATGAAAATAAAATTTATCAATACAATCAGAAACATTGAAGTAAAATTCGTGACATATTTAGTATAGTGTGCATGCTGCTATTATGTGCAACAGATGGCGCTTTTTTCAAAAACGCATGTTTTTACCTGTCACAGGTGTTGCATCTATAAAGTAGGCATATAAAAAGACGCGAATATTCGATTGCAACGTTGTGTCAAAATTTCAAAGCAATCAGTGAAGAACTTTCGGAGATTACAGCGTGTTGCTCTTACGTCCAACAGATGGCGGTAATTTTCAAACAAAGCATGTTTTTTCTTGTCACAGGTGAAGCTTGTATATGGAAGATATATGAAAAGACGTGCTTATTTGAATGCAACGTTGTGTCAAAATTTCAAAGCAATCGGTAAAGAGGTTTCGAAGATTACCCGCACAAAAAAGGGAAAAGCATGTTTTATTTCTGTCACAGACGTGACATCAATATCGCATGTATATATAAACCCACTCGAATGCTAATGGAATATTGTATTAAAATTTCAAAACAATCGGTGAAGAACTTTCAGAGATTAGCGATTTTGAACAAACGAACATTTCCATTTTTATTTATATAGATATACAACACCTGTGTGGTTTCCTCCGAGGCTAAGGGTCCCCTTCTTCCAGCCAGAGGCGGTACTCTAACGATATACAACATGTGTATCAAAAGATTGTCTCAGTGGAAAACATTTCATAGTGCCATATATTCATTAAATGTCATGACAATGGGATAATGCAAGGTACAACACTAAAATGGAAACTACTCAGTATACATATGAATAATATATCTGGAAACTAAATGTATACATCCTCCAACATGGTCCACATAATGTTACCTATATAACATTTATGTAGCATTAATTACAATAAACATACAAGGATGTTTTTCAAACTCTATGACATTAGGCTACTGCTATAACTAGACACATAATATATATCCACAAATACATGGCATAAAACTTTGATACAGAATAAATATATACTTGGAAATGTCACACATTGAAAATAAATAAAATAAAAATAATATATGGTAACATGAGATTGTATAATAAACAATATTCGTGATACGAGGCTACCAACCAAGATATAACTGTATAGTTTGAGTACACTCATACACCAATCTCAGTATGATCATACTGGTGTATGTGTGGTCATAACAGTGCCACTCCTGAGGTGTTGTCTCATTGCCATATTTGTGTGTTCTCTCAGTGTCACCGCTAAGGTGTTGTCTTAGTGCCACCCCTCGAGGTGTTGTGCCATTGCCACCCTTGAGTGTTCTCTCAGTGTCACCCCTAAGGTGTTATCCCAGTGTCAAAAACATGAGGTGTGGTCTTAGTGACACCCCTGAGGTGTCGCATTGCCATTCCTGAGGTGTTGTCCCAGTGCCACATATGAGGTGTTATCTCAGTTTCACCTCTTAGGTGTTGTCCCAGTGACACCCCTGAGGTGTTGTCTCAGTGACACACCGGAGGTGTTGTCTCAGTGACACAGCGGAGGTGTTGTGTCAGTGTCACCCCTGAGGTTATCTCCGTGTCACCCCTGAAGTTTGGTCTCAGTGTCACCTCTTAGGTGTTGTCTCAGTGCCACTACTGAGGTGTTGTCTCATTGCCACCGCTGAGTGTTGTCTCAATGACACCCCTGAGGTGTTGCCTCAGTGCTTCCCCTGATTTGTTGTCTCAGTGCCACCCCCTGAAGATTTGTCTCAGTGTCACCCATGACGTGTTGTCTCAGTGTCGCACATGAGGTGTTCTCACAGTGTCACCCCTGAGGTATTGTCTCAGTGTCACCCACTGAGATGATCTCTAGGTGTCACACATGAAGTGTTGTGTCAGTGTCACCCCTGAGGTTATCTCCGTGTCACCCCTGAAGTTTGGTCTCAGTGTCACCTCTTAGGTGTTGTCTCATTGCCACCACTGAGTGTTGTCTCAATGACACCCCTGAGGAGTTGTCTCAGTGCCTCCCCCTGAGTTGTTGTCCAAGTGTCACCCCTGAGGTGTTGTCTCAGTGTTAACCCTGAGGTGTTGTCTCAGTGTCACCCCTGAGGTGTTGTTTCAGTGTCACACATTAGGTTTGTTTTCAGTGTCAGCATTGAGGTGTTGCTTCAGTGTCACCTCTAAGGTATTAACTCAGTGTCACACATGAGGTGTTGTCTCAGTGTCACCCCTAAGGTATTTTCACAGTGTCACCCATGAGGTGTTGTCAAAGTGTCACCCCCTGAGGTGTTGTCAAAAAGTCACCCTTGAGGTATTTTCTCAGTTTCAACCCTGAGGTGTTGTCTCAGTGTCACCCCATGAGGTGTTATCAAAGTGTCACTTCTTAGGCGTTGTCTCAATGTCACCCCTGAGGTGTTTGCTCAGTGTCAAAAACAAGGCGCTCCTAAGGTGTTGTCTCAGTGTCACGTCTGCGGTGTTGTCAGTGTAAAAAACATGAGAAGTTATCTTAGTGTCACCCCTTGAGGTGTTTCCTCAGTGTCACCCCTGAGATGTCTCAGTGTCACCCCTGAGGTGTTGTATCAGTGTCACCCATGAAGTGTTATCTCAGTGTCACCCCTGAGGTGTTGTCTCAGTGTCACCCCTTATAGTGTTGTCATAGTGTCACCTCTTAAGTGTTGTCTCAGTATCAAGTCTTAGGTGTTGTTTCAGTGTCACCTGTTAGATGTTGTCTCAGTGTCAACCCTGAGGTGTTTTCTCAGTGTCAAAAACAAGAGATGTTGACTTAGTGACGCTCCTGAGGTGTTGTCTCAGTGTCACCCCTGAGGTATTGTCTCAATGTCACCCCTGAGGTGTTGTCATAGTGTCACCCTCTGAGGTGTTGTCAAAGTGTCACCCTCTGAGGTGTTGTCAAAGTGTCACCCGTGAGGTGTTGTCTCAGTGCCGCTCCTGAGTTCTTGTCTCAGGTTTCACCCCTGAGGTGTTTTCTCAGCGACAAAAACATGATTTGTTGTCTCACTGATGTTACGTACTCCTAGCTGGATACGTATATATAAATTTAAATAAACTTGTTTTATATAAATTTAAATAACTTGTTTTGTTCCATTTCATCATTACCTGTATATGTGTATATATTATATTTTTGTAAATTATCGTGTGGTGTGGCAACATCAGTGGGGACAGGAGCAGGGTTGCTCTTCACACGTCTAATAACTGCTAGATTCGGGAAATTAGATTTGCTGGACCTGTTCAGTTATGGGAGTTCCAGATGTCACTTTTTAATATTCATATATTTGCAAATTTTTGTAATTAAATATGTGGCATTGTACTATTATTATTTGCAAGTGACCGTTATATTTTATTTGCATTCTAATGTATTTTGAGAAAAAGTGGTTGTTCAATTAGTTGTAAATATTAAAAAATCCTTATTTACCATCCCTCATCCTGGATGAGGCGGAGGGAGGAAATGTAGGGGGTGTCCTGACGCCACGTAGCTCAGTAGCTGGAAGGCGGGCATAGCGTCAACTGGTCTGTGGTCAGATAATTAAGTGTCTGTATTTGTGTAATTCTGTTTTTGCTTTAGTAACAATTATCTGGTGAGAAATTTTATTTGATTATAGATAGTTGTAGGCCATCTGTTTACTGATATAATTGAAGGAATAATTACCTGGATTATTATACATTTTTAGTTAATATAAACTTTATATATACATGTGTAAATTATTTTTCCCTGGTGATTTTAATTCTAATTATTTTGTATGTACGTACGTATGTAATTCTAATGTAATTCTAATTATTTTTGTATGTACACTGGTTGCATGCGGTTAAATACAGTCTTATTCATGTCCCTAGACCGTTAAAATTTTGTCTCTGTAAGTGCAACGAGCCTCAAAGTACAGTTACGGTACAACTGACACACCTGAGGTGGTGTCTCAGTGTCACATGAGGTGTTGTCTCAGTGTCACCGCTGAGGTGTTGTCTCAGTGTCACCACTGAGGTGTTGTCTCAGTGACGCTCCTGAGGTGTTGTTTCAGTGTCACCACTGAGGTGATGTCTCGGTGTCACCTTCACTACCGTTCAATATCTTTCCAATCCTTCACCGTCCTCCCTTCTTTTCACCTTACCTATCTATCACAACCTTAACACTTTACAACGTTACTTAACCTTTACCACCTTCTACTTAACCTTTACCACCTTCTACTTAACCTTTTTCCTCCTTACTTCCCCTTCAGTGTCTTCCCTATGCGTCATCTCATTCCATACTCTTTTCCACCTTCCTTTCCCTTCCCTTCTTCAGCTTCCCTACTATTTACCATTTTCGTTACCTTTCACCTTACCAAATATTCACTCCCTTCCTTACCCTTACAACTTACCCTTTACCACCTTCCTTACCCTTCTGTGTCTTCCCTGTCCTTCATCACCATCCTATCCTTCACCACTCTCCTTACTCTTCACCATTTTCCCTTCCCTACACAACTTTCCCAACCCTTCACAACCTGCTCTACTCTTCACCACATTCCCTACCCTTCTTCACCCTACACAATCTTCCCTACCCTTCACCACTTCCCCTACTCTTAACTAGCATTACTCTTCACCACCTTCCCTACTCTTCACCACATTCCTTACCCGTCACCACTTTCCGTACCCTTCACAATCTTCTGTCACTTCTTCAAACAAGACAGAACACGAAACAATGGGTATTGTGATGATAATCTCTTCCCAGAGATTGAGCCTGCTCCTTCTTCTAGCGTCACGTCCAACCCAATATTCAAGATACGTTTTCAGTGGCTTAAACGTATATATCAAGACAGCCACACGCACCTGCAACTCCCTCCTCCCCCCACTCCTGCACACCTGGTCGGCCCTCCAACTGCTACTCCCAGCCAAACTACCGACTTGCGGCCGTCCTGCATTCTCATTGGCCATTCAATAACACACCACTCCAGCTCCACGCCAATCACATTCCTCGCAAGCCAATGTCAGGACCGCCAGCAGCCCTACCAGTCAGAATATATCTAGTGCTCTTGCTGTGAACACCTACTTGACCCACCTTGTGTGATCAAATAGAGGTTGATAGCTTGCGCATATATTCCCAGCACCATTTATCTTTGTATTCCTGTTAACGTAACCAGTTCCCCCCTTTTCAGTTTGTTATATATTTTTACGTGTTTTACTTTTACATTTATTTAAATGCCAAGGAATTGTCTTTATTTTATTTTGTTTTCTAGATTAAGTAAAGTGCATTTTTTTATATTTGTGTTTTCGTGTATCTTACCTTACCTTACCACAGATTATTAGACAAGCAGTCACTCTTTTTTTTTTTTTCCTTTTTTTTATAACTTACATGTATGTGGCCCAGCATTGACATCTGCTATTTGGAAGACTGCCGACCACCATTTCCAACACGTTACTGTCACAGTATAAATTGGATAAGTTTAGATTTAGGAAAGACTTGGGTAANCTCCGTCAGTCGATCATGTGTTGTTTCCAGCTATCGGCGTACACCACAATATCGTCTATATACACGGCGCAACCGTCCATCCCTCTTAGCACTTCGTTCATCATCCTCTGAAAACAACTTCCGCTGTTCTTCATACCAAACGGAAGTACCTTATACTGGTACAATCCGTCTGGAGTAGCAAACGCTGAGATCTTTCTCGCACTCGGAGACAAAGGGATTTGATAGTATCCTTTCAGCAGATCGACCTTGGTAACAAACCTTGCGTTTCCCACTTGGTCGACGCAATCACTTATTCGGGGCATCGGGTGAGAATCCGACACGTTATGGAATTCACTTTGCGATAGTCGGTGCAAAAACGATAGGATCCATCACTCTTCTTGACCAGCACACAGGGCGAGCTCCACTCACCATTGCTGGGCTCAGCGAGATCATTCGCTAGCAAATATTCCACCTCCTGTCGCATGATCTTCCTCTTTTCAGGACTCACCCGATAAGCGCTCTGCTTGATTGGCTTTCCTCCGCGCACGTCCACTTCGTGCACCACACTCTTGTGCCGTCGGGGCACATCCGTGAAGAGCGACTTGTTCCTTCGTATCAGCGTCACTAGATCTCTCCTTTTCCCTTTATCCAGATGACGCAGCCTCTCTTCTAGATGTACCAAACTCTCTGTGTTTGACAGGCGTGTACCATCGGCACGGGCCCACTTTCTTTCCTCTGCTGGCAACACTTGGCCCATCTCCATACACAGAGCCAATTTCCCTTCCTGGGACGGTGTTGCTCCCTTCACTCCCGAACTCTCTTGCTCCTCTGGGAAGTATGGCTTCAAACGATTGATATGACATACCTGTGTCTTGTTAGGGCGATTCGGCTTACTGATCTCATAACTTACAGGACCCACGGCGAACAACCGAGTATGGACCACCAAAGCGTGATTCCGTCACTCTACCTCTCCCAGGTAGCAACATCATCACTCTGGCTCCTGCCTCGAACTCCCTGGGACAGCCTTCTTGTCGTACCAGATCGACATCTTCTCTTGAGCTGTCTTCAGGTGATCAGCAGCCAGCTCCTTCGCCGTTTTCAACCGTTCGTGGAATCTCCGCACATACTCTTCCACTGTCACTAATGTTTTTCCTCCGCCGTCAACTGCTCCTTCAGCATCGATAACGGGCTCCTTACCTCGTGTCCAAACACTAGCTGGAATGGAGAGAATCCCAGAGACTCAACAATAGCATCTCGGATCGCAAACAGGGCTGGACAGACAGCCTCATCCCATTCCGCTCCCTGTTCTGCACAATACACCCTTAAGATGGTCTTCAGAGTGGAATGGAACCTCTCAATCGCTCCCTGCGATTGAGGTCTATAAGGAGACGATCGTAGTTGGGCTATTCCCCAGCTTGCCATAGCTTGCCTAAACCACTTCGACTGGAAAACGCTTCCACAGTCGGACTGGATCTTCTTGGGCACACCTACCCAAGCAAAGAACCGCTGAAGGTGTCCCATGACGCATCTCGATGTCACCTTCCGCACTGGGATCGCCTCTGGAAATCTCGTCGAAGCACACATGATAGTCAATAAGTAATTATTCCCCTTTCTGGTCTTAGGTAGTGGTCCCACGACGTCGATTATTAGGCGTTCAAACGCCTGGCCGAACGCCGGAACTGGAACCAAAGGTGCTTTCGGGATGGCAGGGACGTTCTTTCCCGCTCTCTGGCACGGGAAACACGTCTTGCAAATTCTTCTTACATCCGCGTCCATGCCCGGCCAATAAAAATGTTCCCGAAGCCTGCTTAAAGTCTTGGTCACTCCCAAGTGACCCGCGGGATCCACTGAGTGTGCAAGCTTCAGTACCGCGTTTCTGTACCGCGCCGGCATCACCACCTGACGCCTCACTCTCAGCACATCATCACCCGCTTCTTCCCTAACCGGTCTCCACTGCCTCATTAACACTCCCTTCTCCACGAAGAAGTGAGTTGGTGACTCGGGTCCGGCGAGACCTCCTTCAGCCTCCCGTACCAACTCAGGAAACTCTTCCCTTTGCAGCTCACCTAGACGGGTGCGGTCAATGCCTAGAGGACTGGTGAGAGTAACTTGGACACTCCTATCCGACCCTTCCTCACCTGTCGCTTGTCCTCTGGCCTCCTCTCGGAACAAATGATCGAGCCCCAGGTCACCCGGCATGTTCTCTTCGGCGTGACTGGATCCGCTCACATCATCTTCCCTCACGTCTCGTCCCGACGTCACCGCGCATACCGGAAATGCCACTCTCGCAATTTCCGTTTCGCCACTGCTGGCGCCCGTCCTGCTGCTCCGTCGATAGGGTTCTATACACTCCTCACCTTTAATCAAATTCGGGAGAACACATCCCCACAGGAGTCATTCCCTAGGATCACCTGAGCTTCCATCCTGGGCAGTAGAGCACAGACCCCTACTACGAGAGTCTGGCAACCATAGTCTGAATTAAGAGTCACCTTATGAAGGGGCATCCTCACTTGTCCCCCCAACGTCCTTATCAGGGCTTCCCCTGTACTGGAACTTCTGTAGTCCTTGGGGAAGAGGGATTCACTAACAAGGGTGAAGTCGGATCCAGTGTCCCTCAGCATCCTTGCTGGCACAGGATCAGCTCCTCTTATCTTCACCGTCCCCTCACACACAAAGGGGTGAATCCGCTTCTCCCTTATCACTGGCACATCACCTTCATTATCGTTGGCTTCTTCGCTTCCTATTCTCGCGAAAGCCACATTCCCACTGTGCCTTGGGCGGCTGCACTCCCTTGCGAAGTGTCCTCGTCCCCCACAGTTGTAACACCGACCACCTCTCCGGGCGACCCTCTACTAGTCACCCTGGTAGCACCAACGGTAGAGGTTCCCTGGGTCCTCCTAGGACTCCCCGTCGTCGGTTCCCGGGCAGCGGCACTCGCTCCCGAGCTAGGTCCACCGCTCACAGCTTGGGGCTTCCTTCCCGCGTCCCTTGAGCTCTTGAACCGGGTTACCTCATCGGGCACACTACTCTTGGGAGAGCCCCCACTCGTCCTCGCTCCTCCTGAACTCCTAAAGTTCCCTCCCGACCTGGGGTAAGGCGAGTGTCTGGGCGGCCCCTCCCTCCTGAGATGCAGTGCCTCCTCCAGCATGTCGGCTCGGTCCGCTGCAGCCTTTAGGTCCTTAATACCTGCTTCTCTCACCCTTACTCGCAACTCTGGATGGAGCACTGACATAAACTTCTCCATCACTATCAGTCGTTTGATATCATCCGCCGACTCCGCTTCCTCCGCCTTCAACCACCGTAGGAACTTCCGTTCCATATCCCTGGCGGTCTCGGCGTAAGACTTTCCCGACGCTCTTGTACACTCTCTGAACCGCTTCCGGTACATCTCCGGAGTCAGCCGGAATGAGTGGAGCACCGCATTCTTAATTGCGTCGTAATTAGCACACTCTTCTAGGTCCAGCATGTTGTAGGCCTCCCGGGCCTCACCAGTCAACCTGCCCTGGACCAGAGCAGCCCAATCATCTTCTGGCCACTCCTTCAGAGTTGCTATCCGTTCAAAGTGTTCGAAGAACGCCTCGGCTTCTTGTGGTTCGAACGTAGGTAAGTCACGCTCCCTTACCTTGAAGTCATCCCGCCGTGCAGGTAGTGCGGGCAGACCACGCTCAACGCGACGCAACTCGACTTCTTTCTTTGCCTTTATCTCCTCCAGTCGCAGTTGTCTCTCTCCCTTCTCGCTGCAGCCGTGCTTCTCGCTCCTCTCGCTGCATTTGCGCTTCCTTTCCTCTCGCTGCATTTGCGCTTCTCTTTCCTCTCGCCTCAGCTGGGCTTCCAGTTGCATCTTCATTATTTCCAGTTGCAGGCTCCTCTTACTACAGCTGGACCTTCCACTGCTCCCATGTTCACTGTGAATTCCCTCCACACTGGTAGGCGCTTGGGGTGGCTCTAGTCGGGACGGTTCACCTTGCGACGGCTCTTCTCGGGACGGCTCTCCTTGAGATGGCTCCTCTCCCGTCGCCTCCTCTCGAGCTGTGAGCTGTGCCATGATCTCTATCCTTCGCTCTGCAACCTTAGTCGTCCTCAACCTGATCCCAAAGTGGTTTGCCACTTGTTGGAGCTGGGCCTTGGTACACTCTTCCAAAATTCTCTCGTCCCTTGTGTCAATAAATTTCTTTACTTTATCCTCCTCCATCTCTATATCGTCGAGCATACACGACAGCACAGACAAGTTAGTAGGTACTAATTTCACCGTTTCAGTCCCTTAGCTGGTTGGGTAACAGTACTCTGAATTCACTGGCCACACTGTATTTGTACCCTGGCAACACTGTCTTGAAATCTTGGGCAACACTGTAGCTTGATCAACACACCTTGGCAACACCGTAGCTTGATCCACTCTTCCTGGCGAAGTCTCCAGTTCTTGGCTACTGTGGTTCGAATCCTGGCAAGGTCGCCAGTTCTCTGTCACGGGGGGTGGGCCGGGGCTCTGCTAGCACTCGGCTGCTAGGGGCTCAAAAAAGGCCGAATACTCAGCCCCTCCGACTCCCGGGATTCACCGGAGTCTCCTTGGTCCCACAGGAGAGGACCAGCAATGCCCACCTCCGCAGGTCTTTGCTTCCACCACTGAAGGGGTGCCACTGACTCACCCTGGAAGCCCTTCAGTCAACCACGGGGAAACTGCTATCAGCAATTCCGGCCTAGACCCGTGGAGGAGTGAAGGAAGACTCGGGCTTACCTTATAACAATAACCTCCCCGAGTCTTGCCTGCCGGACAAAGAGGTTGCAGGAACTCCTTTCCCGCCTGTCTTCTATATCCTCTTCTCAACAAGGTCGCCAGCTGGGTTATTATATCTGCACCCCAGCGATGCAGTTCAGTGGGTGTATATATGTTGTCTGTTGCCAGAGTGTTGCTACTCCCAAGATCTACTATTGGACTGTCAGCCCAGGGTACACTCCCTTGAAGGTCCGTGTGGCTTTACCTCTCTCTAGCCACCACGTTATAGTTGCCACCTTTAAGGCACTAATACTGATCGGATGGCTAAGGGTACCTTTCATATAAGTCTGTGCTGTTTACCACTCTTCAGGCAATAAGAACTAGGTGGTACTATGATAACATTCGTGTATGCTCTTATATAAATATAATAATAATGGAGGAGCACACAAACACAATAATAAAATGTGTGAATTTACTGATACGAATACATGATCACACATATGACTATAAGTAATACAAGAGAATGATAAAATAATGATAATGAATCTGGAGATCGTTAGCGACTCTTCTGTCACGTCCTCCAGGCTCCTTCAACTAGGCAGAAAGACAGGAGTCACACACTCTCACAGAAGGGCCTCTTCACCACGTCGGCTCCTCTTCTTCACTGTCCTGCCATCCTCACACACTGTCCTCTCTGACAGTCCTGGACATAAGCTGCCCTGCAGCCTATTCTGCTACTAAAGCATTAATATCCTATTTCCACATATATAAGTGAATATAATGGCCTATCTAGCCTACTCTCACAAAGGGGTAATGGGAGGGAAAATGATCTACCTTAACATCCCTGGCTCACGACGCCTGTCCCTCGATGGTGTGAGGGTCCTATGCTTCTTGAGTCGATCTTCGGCGATCCAGGAACGTTCCCAAAAGGTCCTCAGGTGACGTGAAGACTTCGCGTCTTCGCCGTTCCAATCCCTGGGATTCAGCTATCCCAATCCTGGTCCATCAATGGGCGCTGAGCTGATCGCTATATTCACACACACGTTCCTCCCACAAGGCGCTGCTCCTCGTCCTAGAAACGGTGTCGTCCCTCCAACACCCTCAGTGGATGCGACACAGTCACAGCTATGCCTGCCTGCCACACCTTTCAGGCCCTCAACGTCACGCGTCGCCGCCCAGCGTCGTCGCCGACAATTCTCCAAGTTTGGCACTTCTCTGCCCACTCAACTTGGTTCCTTTTTTTGCTTCCCGGAAGCCCGGGGCCTCCTATATATAAGGTGGGCTGCGATGGCTAGCTCTAATCCACTGAGAAAGGCCTGTAAAGCCTCCAATTCTTGAGAGCTGAACGAGATGCATCCTAACGCTCCCACTGTCAGTCCAACTCTGACGTTGGCGCCGCCCGGGGTACTCGGTGACGTCTCGGCGGGCTCTGATTGGTCGCCTGTGACCCGAGCCACCCAATCCACACACGGCTTGGCGTCCATTCCAAAACGTCATATCTACAGTAGGGGATACTCTTTTATTTATATTCTGGGCACCAATTTCTCCTTACTTACAACTTATAATGTAAGTTTCTCCTTTAGCTGGAGGCCGATCTGGTCGCCACATATACCAACAGACTTCCCTGTAATTCGGAGAAACAGTAGGGAGGGGCGATATGACTCTTACAGCGGGCAAACGATAAAGAGTTAGGAGAGGGCACCGTAACACTGTCCCAAGTGGACTTGCTCAAGGGGTATTACCAGGTGTGCCTAACAGAGCGAGCCAAAGAAATATCTGCCTTTATCACTCCCTTCGGACTTTTCAGATATGAACGCCTTCCCTTTGGACTATGCAATGCCCCGGCCACCTTTCAGAGAGCTGTCAACCGCGTCATCCAGGGCTTGGATAACACCTACGCCTATTTGGATGATATCGTTGCAGCATCCAACACCTGGAGCGAACATCTGCTCCAGCTGCAACGATTGTTCGCCAAGCTCCTGACAGCCGGCCTCACCATCAACCTGGGCAAGTCCACCTTTGCCAAAGGTAAAGTGCATTATCTGGGTCATGTAATAGGGAGTGGCAGCCTTGCTCCGTTAAATATCCATACTCAAGCCATCAAGCATTATCCACAGCCTACCACCAGGAAGCAGCTCCTGCGCTTCCTTGGTCTTGCCTCTTATTACCGTAGGTTTGTGAGGAACTTTAGTACGGTAGCGACACCATTAATCACCTTAACCAGTCCCAAGCAACGGTATAATTGGACTATGCAGCAAACCGTTGCTTTTGAACAACTCAAATTCCTGCTCTGTTCTAATCCTATTCTCGCCTCGCCAGATATCACGAAGCCTTTCATCCTCCATGTCGACGCCAGTGGTACCGGCATCGGGGGTGTCCTAATGCAGCAACGAGGCGAGGGGGTTCTACCTGTCAGCTACTACAGCTACAAGTTGAAGCCTCACCAGAAAAACTACAGCACTATAGAGAAGGAACTCCTCTCCATCGTCTTTAATTTACAGCACTTTGCACCATACCTACAAGGTGCTCGGTCTACCACCATCTACTCGGACCACAATCCTCTACGCTTCTTACATCAAGCCCAATTCAATAATCAACGTCTGCTACGATGGGCTTTATATCTACAAGACTTCAATCTGAAGATCTGTTACATCAAGGGGTCTGACAACATCATAGCCGACGCCCTCTCCAGAGTTCATGAGGTAGAGGCAGCTCCACCTACCACTCTACCTCTCGAAAAACATGACTTCTTCCGGAACCGCAGGCTTCGGGGGAGAGTTGTGACGATAATCTCTTTCAAGAGAAATTGAGCCTGCTCTTCCCTTCAGTAGTCACGTCTAATGCTGCATTCAAGATACGTTCAGCAGTAGCAAAACGTTTGTCAAGGCAGCCACACGCACCTGCATACCCCACCTGCACCCCCCCACACTCCTCACCAGCCAGCTCGCCGCCTGTACTTCAACGAGCTAACGAGCTAACGACCAGTCTCCACTTGCCTGCATTTCGATTGGCTGGTCCAGACCGCACCACTCCTGCCCTGCACCACTCACACTACCTCGCCGAGTCGACGTCTGGGTCGCCCAGCAGATTCTCCTTAGAATATTTTCGTGCTCGTAGCTGTGAACACCTAACTGATATACATTGTGTATCAAGTAGAGGTTCTTAGCTTGCGCTAATATTCTCAGCACCACTTATATTAATCTTTGCATTCTTGTTAACGTAACCAGTCACTTAATCATTTTTGTTATATTTTTTTTCACTGTTATTTTTGCACTGTGCCTCGCCAAGGGATTGTCTTTATTTAAATTTGTTTTCTAGAGTAATTAAAATTTCATTGTTTATACTTTGTGTTTTGTGTGTCTTCCCCTACCTTACCACAAACAGGCAAGCAGTCTCTTTTTTGTTATATGTGACCAGGCTTTGACACCTGCCATTGGAGGACTGCCGAACATCCATACTCCACTACTTTACCGTCACTATATATAATTTATATTATACAAATAGTTTATATACCTGTTTTATTCATATAACCTGTAAGAACCATTTATGTATGGGACGTACTTATGAGGCACCCTGGTTTAACACATTTAGATACAGGGTTTGTTGACCAGACCACACATTAGAAGGTGAAGGGACGACGACGTTTTGGTCCGTCCTGGAACATTCTCAAGTCGATTGTGATGAGGAAGTAGAGACAGGCAATAAATAGGCAAGAGAGAGCTGAGGAACAAAGTAAGGTGTAGTAGAGGGAATAGTAATAATAAGAGCTGCAGAGGGCCTATTGGCCCATACGGAGGACGATAGTAGGAGGCTACAAGATGACCTAGACAGACTGAGTGAATGGTCCAACAAATGGCTGTTGAAGTTCAACCAGAGTAAATGCAAAGTAATGAAACTAGGCAGTGGAAATAGGAGGCCAGACATAGGATACAGAACAGGAGGTGAAGTACTTAATGAAACGAACAGAGAGAAGGATCTAGGAGTTGATATCACACCAAACCTGTCTCCTGATGCCCACATAAAAAGAATAATGTCTGCGGCATATGCGAGGCTGGCTAACATCAGAACAGCGTTCAGGAACCTGTGTAAGGAATCATTCAGAATCTTGTACACCACATATGTAAGACCAATCCTGGAGTATGTGGCCCCAGCATGGAGCCCGTACCTTGTCAAGCACAAGACGAAGCTGGAAAAAGTCCAAAGGTATGCCACTTGACTAGTCCCAGAACTAAGAGGCATGAGTTACGAGGCATGAGTTACGAGGAAAGGCTGCGGGAAATGCACCTTACGACACTGGAAGACAGAAGAGTAAGGGGAGACATGATCACAACCTACAAAATCCTCAGAGGAATCGACCGGGTAGACAAGGATAAACTATTCAACACTGGTGGGACGCGAACAAGGGGACACAGGTGGAAACTGAGTACCCACATGAGCCACAGAGACGTTAGAAGGAACTTTTTCAGTGTCAGAGTAGTTAACGGATGGAATGCATTAGGCAGTGATGTGGTGGAGGCTGACTCCATGCACAGTTTTAAATGTAGATATCATAGAGCCCAGTAGGCTCAGGAATCTGTACACCAGTTGAGAGGCGGGACCAAAGAGCCAAAGCTCAACCCCCTCAAGCACAAATAGGCGAGTACAAATAGGTGAGTACACACTGTTACAGCCCACCTGGGACGCAACCGGGTTCTTTTCTGATGGTAATAGTTGTTTGGGTATCCGGCCCAAGTTAAGAGGCTTTCAATGGGCGAGTTCCGTAACGCAAGTTAAAACAACGGGAGAAGTACAGTGAAGACACTCTCTAATTTATATGTATATTCCTTTACACACACATTACATACATATATATATATATATATATATATATAATATATAATATATATATATATATATATATAATATATAATATATAATATATATATATAATATATATATATATATATTCCCACCACCATATGTAAAAAGTCACACGGGAATTACTACACAATTATATACAGCTTCGTCCTCCTCCGAAGACACTGGACACTCTGCGACGCTCACTCTGGGTAGCCTTTCCTGGTCTCCTCTTCTGTGTCCCAGAACACACGATGAATCCACCCTGCCCACAGGCCAGCCAAATCACAATCCCACTGGGTGCCTCATCGAGATCGCCTACAACCACAGTCCAGCCCATAGCTGGCAGGTACTAGTCAGCTTCGCTGTCAGGCCACTCCACGACTAATACTAGGGTTGCGAGCCCAGGGCAGGGGCCTTGTGTGACTCGCTGGTCATCCTCCTCAGTCGGCACCTCAGTGGGTGGTCTCTTCCACCAGCCAGCCCTGGATACGGCGAATCCCGTTACTGCCACTCCTCAGGCAGGCAATCACATACTAAGTAGAGTTCGTCCGGGGGTGGCTCACAGCTTCTACAAAGCAGACTGGTGAAGAGACCTTGGCTGCCTTGGGTAGACTGATTCAACGTACCTCCCAACCGTCCTAGGTTGACTCTGAAAGTAGACACGTCATCAGTACTGGGGACACTACATGGGGCCACTAGGAAACTTCACTTACTAGCTTAGACACAAACGTCCACCTCTTCGCTCCATAGATGGCGTACACTGTCTAAGCACCACCTCACCAGAGGTCAGCAGCGGCTACTTCACGAGCCGACTAGGACAGGCATCCAGCACTTATTGCCGATATCTCCTGTCATCACTAGATGGCGTTGTCCATGGTGTGGGGTTTTCGGGAGCGGACTCACAGATGGCGTGGACTTCATGGCTTCCTGTTCAGGCGAAAAATTTGGGTTCGTAACACCTCCCCACCAAAAGTATTTGGTTTGGGTTTCTAAAAACAATAAAGGAAACAAACCAAATTAATCCGTTAGTACAAACCCAAACAGATGCACATAAACAATGGACTAATGTGGCGAGGATGTCTTGTCCGCAAAACTGCCTTAACAGGAGAATCAGGCACAAGGAAAACTTGAAGATCATAAACAATGACCTGTCCGATGCGACTTCCAGAAACCTTACTGGGATGCCCGTTAAAGGCACAATTATCTCGCGTGTCATGAGTAAGGATCTGCATAAGCTCGATCTGGGGTGAACAGACATCTTGCTATGTCGTGGCACCTCTGGTGGCTGGTCGCAGAAGGCATTTCTTGTACTGGTCCGGCAGTCCTTCAGGGAGACGGGAACCTGGAATACAGGGGACTGATGATTTGGAGTAACAGCGATAGTTTTTAAGTCGGTACTTACAGCATAACCGCCTACTAGGCCCACACCTAGTCCTAACAGGGCTGCTTGTACATTGAAGAGTGCGTTCACTCTTCCACCGTCAGGTCGACCAACGTTCTGTATAATGCTGAATCCAGGCTCAGCAATTACGCGCGGGGTGTCAATCTGTCGGGAACAGTCACTCATAAAACCATTCCTCCTACTTCCTGTATCAATAATCAACTTCCGGGTCCTTTCTTCGACTGCAATACTCACAGGGCGAGTCTCTAAACCCTGGTGTCTCTCCACGATGTCCATAGGAGCCATCATCTGACGGTTCGTCCACTGGTCCTTACTTAGAACACACACAAGAATAAAACAAAATACCGCCAAGAAACATTTGGCTAACATAGGAATAAGTTTCATGAGCCTGTAATATCCATAGCCGGCTATATCCATTAGCCTGGCTTGGATCGAAGAAAGCACTAGAACCTGCGCACATACCTCACATACCTCTACTGTCTGGGGAATCTCTGACCAGTTAAGTGAACATTGTACCTTGCCATACTGCAAGTACTCATCTGCCGTCACTCCAGACTCTTGGGTATCCATGGGTGCTTGTACACGAGGCCTCTCCTCGTGCTCAGTCGCTCCTGTCACCATAACCTCATGTTTCTTGTCGGGAGAAGAATTAGGAGAACCTGTTAGAATGCTCTCGATCTGTTGGGTAGAGGAAGAAGTAAATATTATATAATTGTACGTCTGCCTGTATCTGGATACCACTGTTTCCTGTTGTTACCTCACACCTTATTGCTGCTCCGGCTGACTCGTCTACCATCTTGAGATGATTGTCGTTCCAACCTGTCACCAAGTTGTTGGCTAGTATTATGTCAATCCCAGCTATAGGTAGGGTATCAACTACTGCCAACGCACATGTGCCGCTGAAGTAAGGCGAGTCTAGATGTACCGGCACTAAGGGGGCAACGTACGCGTCATAGGAAACCCAACCAGGACAACCTTTTGTCTCCCGTCTACACTCACTCCTCGGGTAACGAGTCTCTCACGATCAGGGACTGGGCTGCTCTACTATCTCTGAGCACTACAACTGATCTACCAGCATGATCACTCGTTACATACCCGCCTGAAGTGTGAGGGGCAAACATTCCTGGTCCTTCCTGACTAGTCATCAGAGACTGGGTTCCCACTGGTGGCGTCACACAACCCATCAGCATCACTTCCCTATGTGGACCGCTACCTCTTCTGCCTCGGCACATAGCAGCAATGTGTCCTTTCTACCCACAAGTCCAACACAATACATTCCTCCTTGGACTACGGTGTTTTGGACTGCTAGGACTAATCCTTCGGGGACTGCCTGGGGGCGTCTTCATTGCACTTTGTGGGACAGGTCTCTCTTCTTCTGGACGAGATTTGCCAAACAGACGTGGGTGACTCTTCGGGACATACCTAGTAGAGGATCGATGCGTTAAGATGTACTCCTCAGCCATAGTGGCTGCCGCACTCAAGGTCTCTACCTGCTGCTCCTCTAGGTACGTCTTTAGATCTCCAGACAGACATTCCTTAAAGTCCTCCAACAAAACGAGCTGCTCGAGTTGTACTTTTGTCATCACCTTTCGAGATGCACACCACTCCTGAAAATGTCGTTCCTTGATGGTCGCAAACTCGGTGAACGTGTGCTCCGAGGTCTTCTTTAGGTTCCTGAACTTCTGCTTATAAGCCTCAGGCACCAACTGGTAAGC
>WNGS01064044.1:0-13519 GCA_020271785.1 Procambarus virginalis
AGTCCCCATCTTCATCCTGGTGAAATATTTGCTATAATTTGATCTAGTTCCTCCAGATCAGTTTCAGTAGCATTCAGTGAGTTAAGATAAAACTGACTTGCAGATTTAACTGGATCAAATTTAATATTAGCTACACTCACTGATGATTTTAATAGATAGTAACCAATAGCTTTAGACAAAGTATCAGAATTATTAATTAGTCTTAGTTAAATGGCCTGTTGGAGGCCAATATAGTTCTCCTTAATTCCTTCTGGAGTAGCCATGTTGGCTTTTAAGTCCAAATTTCATAGGACTAGTTTGAATATTACTAATGAAGCTGGGCTACTTGTTGTTATGATCTCAGCCTGCAGGAAAAACGAGTCTCCCTTGAGAGTTATTCAGCAGCCTGACCTAACTGGAAGGTGCAGGAATTATAGAGGCGATAACACAGATGTAAGATGGTGTGTGGATTTAAAAAAATTTGAGAATATGGGCAATGAACTAGAAAACAGATAAATGACTGGTTAGAAGATGTGGACAAGTTACTGGAGGGGTGTGAGGCTCGCTTTGTGGAGAGCCTTGACCTCACTTGAGGCCAGACATCGCAGGGGGAAAGCCGCGCTTCGTCGAGCTCCCGCCAGAAGGGACCCCTAGCGATATTATCTCCAAGAGAAGAGAAGGTGCAGACGTTCCAGCTGTTGAATCGAGCTGAAGACGTTGCGGTCTCAAGTCCTGGACGGCGAGGAGAGAGTATTAAGCCGCCCAGTGACAGTTTTGTGGGCTGTGACAAGCGCCCTGGTCAGACGTTGTCAGAGGGAGAAGCGCCCTCGACCAGATAATCTGTGGTAAGCCCGATTTAACAGTTCATAGTGTTTGTTGTAGTTGGTCGTGTGCCCAGCGACAGTAGCAATGTTTATTTACAAGTTAAAATGTTTTGGTAAGGCAGAAGCCTAAAATAAGAGAGTGAAGTGGGAGGAGCGCGGAGCGACGTCCGTCTTCTCTGAGCGCTGGCGGGCAACTGAAGGAGGCCGGCTCCTGAGGGAGGAGGCCCCTCCAGCGTGAGTGAGGCTCGCCAAGCGAGGTGGCGCATGGACTCGCCCACGGGGGAGTCCACTCTCATTAAATGTAGAGGACAGATAGAGAGTGGAGCAAAGATATTGTGTGATTAATTTTGTTTATGTGTTAAAGGGGAAACATTTATTGGAGTGCAAATGGGTTGCAGGTTTGTCTTTGGGGAAGAAGTTGCTGAGGACTTGGAAGCCAGCACAGAGGGAGTGGTTGATGAGACTCCAAGGCAGGGAAGGAGAGGACCTCGAGCTGTGAGGAGAAGCAGTGAGGAGGAGTGTCACGTGCTTCTGCAGAGGTGGTGAAGTGCCACAGTTATTCGAGGAACTTTATGGTGCAGCAGCCAGGAGAGCTGTGGATGATCCTAATAGGAGTAGGGAAGCACCATAGTTGTTCAAGGAATCTTCATGGTAGCAGCCTGGAGGAGCTGCAGAGGATCCTGGTGTTTAAGCCCTGAGGAACCTGAAGTTGTCAGGGTAGTGAAATAGTTCTAAATGATCACTTGTATGGAGGTGAGAGTGTTTGTCATTAGCGTGAACGACGCAGTGAGAGGTGAGTGATCGTTTGCCATTTATGTGCCAAGAAGTGTATATTGAAGTTTAGAGCTACAGACGTAGGCAGGAGTACCTACAGATATATATGTATTCTAAGACTGATAGAATGGTCGATTGATTCGTTGTGGCACGGATCATTTATACTGATATATATATATGTATGTTATTGCATTCAAATGCTGATTTGCCTTATATGTGTTTATAGGTATATATATATGTATACATTCTCTTGATGGTAGTGTAACATTATATTGTAAGACTTAATCTACTTGAGGAGGTTGATAATATTAGGTAATACCAAGAGATAGGATACCACTTAGCAAGCTGAGGATAGAGTTCTGATGGTGTTGGAGTGCAACCTGATTATAATAGTACAGAGTATAGGATTCATCATTATTATTATATGTATGCGTGTATTGTTATGTACTTCGTCCAGTAAATGTATCCAAATTGCTGGTGTTTGCACTTGTCCCAGTGAGGCTTCCCAGGAAATAGTAAAGAAGGAGAGAGAGAGAGAGCAAGAAAAGGAACCACTGCTGTGGACAGGGTAAGACAGAAGTCTAGTAAGACAAAGGGGATTGAGGAGGTCATATTCCATAAGGAGAGAGTGGGGAGTCACAGCGGCTCGAGTGGGTGTGTGCACGTGACAACAAGGCTGCGTGTTGGAGCCGCATCCCCTAAACGTGTGACGTTGAGCCCCTCTCCAAGAGCCAGAAGTGCCTAGTGTGATCTCCTAGTGAAATATGAGCATTTGTCGAGTTGTGGGTTGGGTGGTCCGTCAGCGGTAACACCACCAAACCACCACCGCAACAAAATTGGGGGCCTGTCCGGGAGAGTGAACTGACACACCCACACCCTGTCCAAGAGTGGATTTGTACACCCTTGTTGAAATAGATAAACTGTGTGACCGCAGGTGTATATTCTCTCTCTTGGGAAGACTCACAGGACAAGATGGATAAGGTGCAAGCATTGTGTAGAATCAGGCAAGCCTGAGGACTTGGAAGGTTGCACGAGGGATCAATTAAAACAGATAGCAGAAAAGTGTGGCATCAGGTTGAAAGCATCTAAAGTGGCTGGGATGAAGGATGAGATCCTTAGGCAGTTAAGAGCCAAAAGCGAAGCGGCAGAGCAAGGAGCCCAGAGAGGAGCTGAAAGTGGAAAGGAGGATGATGGGCAGGATGAAGTGAGATCCCAGGGATCGAGTAGGAGCAGCAAGAGTAGCCGCAGTAGCAGGAGTAGCCGGAATAGGAGCTTGGAGAGATTCCAGTTAGAGCTCCAGATGCAGCGAGAGACAAGGAGAGACAGTTCCAGCTGGAAAAGATGAAATTAGAACTCCAGATGAAAAATGAGGCAGAGAAAACAGAGTAAGGAACTGGAGTGGAACAGGAAAAAGAAAAAGAGAAAACCAGAATAAGGAACTGGAGTGGAACTAGAGGTGGAAAAAGAAAAGGAGAGAACAAAACAAATGCAAATAGAAGCGAATAGAACCTTGGCTGAGCAAAGGATCGAACATGGGTTGCCAGAGAGCACCACCCAGGTATCACACCCACCAGATGTTAGGGTTAGGGAGAAGGACATTCCCTTGTTTGTTCCAGAAGAGGCAGAGAGTTTTTCGAGCACTTTGAAAAGGTGGCCAGCATCAAGGAATGGGCCAGCTGGTCCAGTTAAGATTGACCGGTGCAGCCAGGGAGGCTTACACCCAATTGTCTCTAGAAGAGTGCCAGGATTATGCCACAGTAAAGAGCAGCATATTGCGCTCGTTTCAGTAACCCCAGAAGCTTATAGGAAGCGTTTCAGAGAGATGATCAAAGTTGGAGCATGTACGTTTGCTGAGACAGCAAGGGATCTGGAAGAGACGATTCCAGAAGTGGATTGAAGCTGCTGGAGTTGGATCTTACGCTGACCTGAAGCAATTGATGGTCATGGAGAAGTTCTTGGAGATGATGCATCCCGAAACAAAGTTCAAGATCCAAGAAGCAGGGATAAAGGAGGTGAGAGATGCCGCAGATAGGGCGGACATGATTACGGAAGCATATAAGAGCTTGAGGGAGAACAGAGTGAAGAATGAGGTGAGACGCAGCAATGGCAGATCCAGTGGAGCCTGGGGAGGAAGAAATTACGAAAGACCAGAAGAGTCTGGGGTGAGAAGAATTTTGATAAATGGGCGGATAAACGTAAGTACCCTAAAACTCAGAAGAGTAGGTCGCGCACTTCGTCTGAAAGTGAAGATGAAGGAGCTAAACGAGAAACAAATCATTATCCAGGAAATCAAGAGTCCAGTAAAGCCCCACAGAGTGCAGGTAGTGTACCTGGCCCGAGGAACTCTCATGCGAGTGGACAAAGTCAGAACCACTCTGGTACATATAGGAGAGAGACTTTTCCCAGGTGAGATGTTACAACTGTAACGGATTGGGTCACGTGATGCGAGATTGTCGGCAGGGCAAGAGAATTGTGACCCTGGCCATGTGTGACCCCCGAAGTAAATATACTAATGTGTTCCGAGACAAACCACAGATGGTGAACTTAGTGAACGAGAGGTATAGGCCGTTCATAAGTAAAGGTTGGATCAGTATAGGAGGCCAACCTGAGGTAGAAGTTGGTATCTTAAGAGATACCGGAGCTAATCAGAGCGTGATTGCGAGAAGCCTGATGGGAATGATCGACGGTTAGCTGGCAGGAGAAAGATGAAAGTATATGGGTTATTGTCTGAGAGTGACATGCCCGTTTGTACTGTCCAGCTAAGGTCGGAATATGTGTCGGCGGAGGTGATGTTGGGAGTGTGCCCCGACATACCTGTTCCAGGAGTCCAAATGATCCTGGGGAATGACTTGTGCGGGACAAGGTGTTGCCAAGAGTCATAGCGGAGACTGTGCCAGAGGAGTGCCCAGAAGGCCACGGCACGGGTGGGACACCTGAGAGTGTGAACCTGACTGACATCCGAGGAGATGAGTCAGGAGACCGCCAAGCCATTGAGTACCCTGTCTCGGTAGTGATGAAGGCAGAGGTGGCCGACGAGGAAGACGCTGGAGAAGATGAGACAGTGTCTATTCAGCCGGTAGAAGATATCGACGTAGATATAGCGTGGCTGTTTGATGAAGGTCCAGCTCAGGAAGATGAAGTCTCGGTGAGGCCAAAAGTGAAGATGGCCCAGCCAAAGAAAAATCATGTGAAGAGAGCGAACCTGAGTAGACCCCAGCCTGCTGAAATTAAGGGTCGGAAGGTGAATGCAACTGTGCTGAGCAGAAGTGAGGAAGGATGTGGACATACTGAGGACGGGAGTAGAGCGTCAAGTTGTCCACGAGCACAGAGGCATTTGGATAGTAGAGTTAAGTTGTTGAGATGTCAGGAGTTGACATGTTTCACAGAAAACGCGGAGGAGAGATAGTGAAGAAGAGTAATAGCCGAGAAAATGGAAGGAGAAGAGACAGTATGTGTGGAGAGATGCTTACGAGCACTCTAGGAGAGGTAAAGCAACATGTACGATCGAGTGCTGTTGGATGTAGTACAGGGCTCGGAGAAACTTTTAGGGAACAAAGAAGAGTTGAAGGAGAAGAAATGGAGTTGTATAGAGGCGAGAAGTGTGAGAAGAGGATGATGATACAAGCATGGAGGAGTAGAAGAAAGCCGAGGACTCGATGGAAGTCAAACAGGATGAGGTCTCGGATAAATGAGGAGACGAAAGGGAGGATCGTCGGTGAAGACGAGGGAGTGAAGTATGATGGCAGGAGACGAAAGTATAATGGCAGTATATGGAAGTGTGAAGACGACAGAGGAGGTACAGACAGTAGATGTCTGACTCTGGACGTGAAGAGAAGAAGAACAAGAAACGGAGGGTGGAAACAATAAGTAGAGTTGACCGATGGAGTGCAGGCGTCCAAGGAGGACAGCCTAGCCAAGAGGTGTCAGAGAAGTCAAATCGTTTGTGAGAAGATCATGTTTCGGGCGAGTTGTGAGCCAGATGTTACCAGGTGCAACGAAGTAGTTGTAGACTCCTAAGAGTACGTAAGCAGATCAACCGGTCGAACCAATCGGTTGGAGAACGAGACAGTGTGGTGGCGGATGTATTATCCGAGCTTTGCCACTGGAATAACTCTCAAAAATAAGGGGAGGGGAGTGTTATGATCTCAGCCTGCAGGAGAAACGAGTCTCCCCTTGAGAGTTATTCAGCAAGCCTGACCTAACTGGAGGTCCAGGAATTATAGAGGCGATAACACAGATGTAAGATGGTGTGTTGAATTTATATAAAAATTTGAGATTATGGGCAATGAACTAGAAAACAGATAAATGACTTGTTAGAAGATGTGGACAAGTTACTGGAGGCGTGAGGCTCGCTTGTGGAGGGCGATGACCTCACTTGAGGCCAGACATCGCAGGGGGAAAGCCGCGCTTCGTCGAGCTCCCGCCAGAAGGGACCCCTAGTGATATTATCTCCAAGAGAAGAGAAGGTGCAGACGTTCCAGCTGTTGAATCGAGCTGAAGACGTGCGGTCTCAAGTCCTGGACGGCGAGGAGAGAGTATTAAGCCGCCCAGTGACAGTTTTGTGGGCTGTGACAAGCGCCCTGGTCAGACGTTGTCAGAGGGAGAAGCGCCCTCGACCAGATAATCTGTGGTAAGCCCGATTTAAGCCAGTTCATAGTGTTTGCTTGTAGTTGGTCGTGTGCCCAGCGACAGTAGCAATGTTTATTTTCAAGTTAAAATGTTTTGGTATGGCAGAAAGCCTAAAATAAGAGAGTGAAGTGGGAGGAGCGCGGAGCGACATCCGTCTTCTCTGAGCGCTGGCGGGCAACTGAAGGAGCCCGGCTCCTGAGGGAGGAGGCCCCTCCCAGCGTGAGTGAGGCTCGCCCAGCGAGGTGGCGCATGGACTCGCCCACGGGGGAGTCCACTCTCATTAAATGTAGAGGACAGATAGAGAGTGGAGGCAAAGATATTGTGTGATTAATTTTGTTTATGTGTTAAAGGGGAAACATTTTATTGGAGTGCAAATGGGTTGCAGGTTTGTCTTTGGGGAAGAAGTTGCTGAGGACTTGAAGCCAGCACAGAGGGAGTGGTTGATGAGACTCCAAGGCAGGGAAGGAGAGGACCTCGAGCTGTGAGGAGAAGCAGTGAGGAGGAGTGTCACGTGCTTCTGCAGAGGTGGTGAAGTGCCACAGTTATTCGAGGAAACTTTATGGTGCAGCAGCCAGGAGAGCTGTGGATGATCCTAATAGGAGTAGGGAAGCACCATAGTTGTTCAAGGAATCTTCATGGTAGCAGCCTGGAGGAGCTGCAGAGGATCCTGGTGTTTAAGCCCTGAGGAACCTGAAGTTGTCAGGGTAGTGAAATAGTTCTAAATGATCACTTGTATGGAGGTGAGAGTGTTGTCATTAGCGTGAACGACGCAGTGAGAGGTGAGTGATCGTTTGCCATTTATGTGCCAAGAAGTGTATATTGAAGTTTAGAGCTACAGACGTAGGCAGGAGTACCTACAGATATATATGTTCTAAGACTGATAGAATGGTCGATTGATTCGTGTGTGGCACGGATCTTATACTGATATATATATATATATATATATATATATATATATATTATATATATTCATATATATATATATATATATATATATATATGTTATTGCATTAAATGTGTTGTCTTATGGTTTATAGGTATTATGTATACATTCTCTTGATGGTAGTGTAACATTATATTGTAAGACTTAATCTACTTGAGGAGGTTGATAATATTAGGTAATCCAAGAGATAGGATACCACTTAGCAAGCTGAGGATAGAGTTCTGATGGTGTTGGAGTGCAACCTGATTATAATAGTACAGAGTATAGGATTCATCATTATATTATATGTATGTGTATTGTATATGTACTTCGTCCAGTAAATGTATCCAAATTTGCTGGTGTTTGCACTTGTCCCAGTGAGGCTTCCCAGGAAATAGTAAAGAAGGAGAGAGAGAGCAAGAAACAGGAACCACTGCTGTGGACAGGGTAAGACAGAAGTCTAGTAAGACAAAGGGGATTGAGGAGGTCATATTCCATAAGGAGAGAGTGGGGAGTCACAGCGCTTGAGTGGGTGTGTGCACGTGACAACAAGGCTGCGTGTTAAAGCCGCATCCCCTAAACGTGTGACGTTGAGCCCTCTCCAAGAGCCAGAAGTGCCTAGTGTGATCTCCTAGTGAAATATGAGCATTTGTCGAGTTGTGGGTTTTGTGGTCCATCAGCGGAAACACCACCCAAACCACCACCGCAACAAATTGAGGTATGTCAGTTCACTCTCCCGGACACAGTTGCGGTGGTGGTTTGGGTGGTTTACCGCTGACGGACCACACAACCACAACTCGACAAATGCTCATATTTCACTAGGAGTTCACACTAGGCACTTCTGGCTCTTGGAGAGGGGCTCAATGTCACACGTTTAGGGGATGCGGCTTCAACACCCAGCCTTGTTGTCACATGCACACACCCACTCGAGCCGCTGTGAATCCCCACTCTCTCCTTATAGAATATGACCTCCTCAATCCCCTTTGTCTTACTAGACTTCTGTCTTACCCTGTCCACAGCAGTGGTTCCTGTTTCTTGCTCTCTCTCTCCTTCTTTACTATTTCCTGGAAGCCTCACTGGGACAAGTGCAAACACCAGCAAATTTGGATACATTTACTGGACGAAGTACATATACAATACACGCATACATATAATATTAATCATGAATCCTATACTCTGTACTATTATAATCAGGTTGCACTCCAACACCATCAGAACTCTATCCTCAGCTTGCTAAGTGGTATCCTATCTCTTGGTATTACCTAATATTACCAACCTCCTCAAGTAGATTAAGTCTTACAATATAATGTTACCTACCATCAAGAGAATGTATACATATATATATATATATATACCTTAAACACATATAAGACAAATCAGCATTTGAATGCAATAACATACATATATATATCAGTATAAATGATCCGTGCCACACAACGAATCAATCGACCATTCTATCAGTCTTAGAATACATATATATCTGTAGGTACTCCTGCCTACGTCTGTAGCTCTAAACTTCAATATACATTTCTTGGCACATAAATGGCAAACGATCACTCACCTCTCACTGCGTCGTTCACGCTAATGACAAATACTCTCACCTCCATACAAGTGATCATTTAGAACTATTTCACTACCCTGACAACTTCAGGTTCCTCAGGGCTTAAACACCAGGATCCTCTGCAGCTCCTCCAGGCTGCTACCATGAAGATTCCTTGAACAACTATGGTGCTTCCCTACTCCTATTAGGATCATCCACAGCTCTCCTGGCTGCTGCACCATAAAGTTTCCTCGAATAACTGTGGCATTTCACCACCTCTGCATAAGCACGTGACACTCGTCCTCACTGCTTCTCCTCACAGCTCGAGATCCTCTCTCTCCGCTGCCTTGGAGTCTCACCAACTACTCCTCCTGTGCTGGCTTCGAAGTCCTCATTAACTTCTTCCCCAAAGACAAACCTGCAACCCATTTGCACTCCAATAAATGTTTCCCCTTTAACTCATAAACAAAATTAATCATACCATATCTTTGCCTCCACTCCCTATCTGTCCTCAACATTTAGCGAGAGTGGACTCCCCCGGGGTGGGTCCATGTGCCACCTCGCTTGGCGAGCCTCACTCACGCTGGGAGGGGCCTCCTCCCTCAGGAGCCGGGCTCCTTCAGTTGCCCGCCAGCGCTCAGAGAAGATGGATGTCGCTCCGCGCTCCTCCCACTCTATCTCTTATTTCACGCTTTCTGCCATACCAAAACATGTTTAACTTGTAAATAAACATTGCTACTGTCGCTGGGCACACGACCAATTACAACAAATCACTATGAACTGGTTTAAATCGGCTTACCACAGATTATCTGGTCGAGGGCGCTTCTCCCTCTGACAACGTCTGACCAGGGCGCTTGTCACAGCCCACAAAACTGTCACTGGGCGGCTTAATACTCTCTCCTCGCCGTCCAGGACTTGAGACCGCAACGTCTTCAGCTCGATTCAACAGCTGGAACGTCTGCACCTTCTCTTCTCTTGGAGATAATATCGCTAGGGGTCCCTTCTGGCGGGAGCTCGACGAAGCGCGGCTTTCCCCCTGCGAAGTCTGGCCTCAAGTGAGGTCAGGCTCTCCCAAAGCGAGCCTCACACCTCCAGCAACTTGTCCACATCTTCTAACCAGTCATTTATCTGTTTTCTAGTTCATTGCCCATATTCTCAAATTTTTATTTAAATCCAACACACCATCTTACATCTGTGGTTATCGCCTCTATAATTCCTGAACCATCCAGTTAGGTCAGGCTTGCTGAATAGCTCTCAAGAGGGAGACTCTTTTTCCTGCAGGCTGAGATCATAACATGTTCATTAGTTGATATTAATATTGAGTATAACCTGAATTCTGGCTAAATTAAACTCTACCTCACTTGAGGTTAAATGTCCCTACCTAACAGTAGTAGCTAAAGATTTTGAGTGGTGTCTGTATGTCACCATTAACTTTCGTCCGGCTAGCTCATCTTTATCACCATTAGATGTAATGGTGATCATACAGCAACACTCAAAACCACACGCAAAAATATGAGTACACAAAATTAATATGGGTCCACTCTAATCAGAGTTACTGTAATGTTTGAATCCCACCCTTGGTAGGGTCAGCACAAAAATGTATAATTATGTACTACTCATTAGTACAGGACTAGTTGTAAGAATTTCTTGATTGTATCTGTGGTGTCTGTGTATAGCTGAGATAGTCTTGGTTGTAAGGTTGATGTAAAGTCATTCCTGGTTACTGACTTTAATACTTAAATACTACATGATAGAGTAGCTCCCAAGCTGGTAGCGTCCTGTATGCTTTGTTTACCTCTTCTCTAGTGGCGTCCAGCCGCCGCACATAGAAAACGGATGGTACCATTTTCTGTGAACATGACATCCCTCCTTTTCTTTAAAAAGAATGAATACAGGATGTCTACCATGCTTGTAGCACAAAGCAAAGTTATTGACACAAAGTAAGTTATTAACATATCAAGAGATATTGCATACATTTAACATTAATTAAACACACAAAGAATTTAAACATCTTTACCACAAAGGATTTCAATGTTAAAAATACATATGCAATGTTAAACAAACATGAAAGAAACTGTAATACAAAGTTACAAAATATTGAATGAGAGCTGCATTATTCAAACAATATTAAATTTAGTTCAGCATAACAAGTAAATACTTTGCATTACATAGGAACACAATTAATCATCATATCGTGTAGGGCGTTTAACATGACGTTTTGGACGAGAGTCCTTAAATACAAAACATCCCTCGATGAATTGTTTATCGAGTTATAACTCATTTTTTCTTTTCTTTTACATGACTTTGCACTTCATCATTTTCTACACTAGTTGGAATCACTTTGAAATAAGCCATATTACGTGTTATACTATGATCTCTATTACTCGCTGTTACCATAGTTCCTTTCACACTAATCACTTTATATGGTTTTGTATCATACGGCATATCTAGCTTTCCTCTTTTTTTTTTTTAACGAGAACAGTATCTCCAACCTTTATGAATTGTTCCTTTGCACGTTGATCATGAGCAATTTTCATTTTGCCCTTCGCTAGTGCATCCTTCTGAGCGAGACGTTATCCGTTACCTTGGCTGGCATGACAGGTAGTGCGATTCTCATAGGACGTCCAAATAAAAGTTCGCCAGGCGACTTGCCCAGTGTTCCATGCGGTGTTGCACGGTAGTTCCTGAGAAAAGCATACATAGCTTGTTTCCAGGATCGTCCTTCGGCATGAGCACAGCGTACAGCTTTCATGAGAGGTTGCATGAATCTCTCTACTTCTCCATTTGCTTGAGGATGTAGTGGCATCACACGGCGGTGTTTGAATCCAATATGCTCAGCAAAGTTGACAAAGTCTTGTCCATTAAATGGCGGTCCATTGTCCGTCTTGACAACTTCAGGAATGCCAAAGTTTGAAAAGATCTTGTCGAGTTTCGGATGACAGCCTTTGCAGATGTGGAAGTGATGATTTCTACTTCTGGATAACGTGAGTGATCATCAATGACTACCATCAAGTACTCTCCAGTTGGTAGTGGTCCACAGAAATCCATCGATACTTCCATCCATGGTGCAGCAGGTAGTGGTGAAGGTTGTAGAGGTGTTGGTCTTGAAGTATCCACTGCAGCTTGGCAAGGGACACAGGCATCATGCATGTCCTTAGCTTGACGATCAATGCCAGGAAACCACACCTTTTCTCGTAGCAGCTGTTTGGTCCTTACAAGACCTTGGTGTCCTTGATGTGCAAGCTTCAGAGCACGTTGCTGGAGAACAGCTGGAATGACGATACGAGTACCTCGCAGCACGGTGTCGCGTTGTTGCGTAACACTTAATTCTGTCTGGATGCGTTCAAGTGCTTTGAATGCATCTTGGTCAACTCCTGAGGGTGGGATGCGTGGAAACTTTTTCTTAGTCAATGCATCCACTGTTGCTTGCAGAGTTGGGTCCTCTAGGGTTGCAGTACGGATTTCATCAAGAGTGAGAGCCTTAGGGACTGCATCACAGGTTACAGAGTGTACATATTCCTCGGCAACTTGCTGATGCTTGGTGATGGTGAAACTGTTGGCAGGATGTCGACTGATGTAATCAGCGGGATTGCCTGCACCTGGCTTGTATTTCACCGTAAAGTTGTATGGTTGCAGACGAAGAGCCCATCTCTCAATGCGAGCTGGTGGTTTGGACTTTGGATTATTGAAGATGGTCTCCAACGGTTTGTGGTCAGTGACTATCGTGGTAAAGGGTGCACCAAGCAGATACACATTGAAGTGTTCACAGCCCCATACAAGAGCAAGAGCTTCCTTCTCTGTCTGACTGTATCGTTGCTCAACATCTGTGAGAAACGGCTGGCGTAGGCAATTACTACTCTGAATCTGGTTGACCAGGTTTGTGTTGGGCTAACACAGCACCTAAACCAACAGGACTAGCATCCACCGTTAACTCAGTGTCCATTGATGGATCAAAGTATGCAGCAGTCGCATTTTCTACTAGTGCATCTTTCACAGCATCAAATGCATTTTGCTCGACATCGCTCCAGTACCATGATGCATTTTTCTTCAGGAGCTCACGTAGAGGCTTCGTAATGGTAGCAAAATCTGGAATGAAGCGAGAACAGTAGTTTGCCATTCCCAGAAAACTATGTACTTCAGTGGATGTTGAAGGAGGTGCAGCATTCTTGATATCTGCAACTTTCTTAGGATCTGGAGACAGACCTTTGTCACTAAGTACATGTCCAAAGAATTCAATTTTATGTTGATTGAACTCACACTTTGCTCGGCTTAGCGTCAAATTCTTTTCTCGTAAGCGTTGCAATGTTGCACGAAGAGCTTTGTCGTGTTCAGCTTGGGTACGGCCATAAACAATGATGTCATCAGACATGTTGTCAGCATTAGGTATATCTTGCAATACCTGGCTGATGATGTGCTGGAATACTTCAGCCACTGTTAATACCAAAACTCAGGCGCTTGTACCTATACAGACCTCGATGTGTCGTAACGTTGTGATGAATCGACTCTCATCATCAAGTTCAAGCTGATGATAGCCCTTGTTTAAATCTAACTTGCTAATACAGTTGCACCATTCAAGCGGTAAATCATATCATCTACAGTGGGGTAGGATGGCGTTCACGCATTATTGCCTTGTTGGGAACACGCATGTCTACACAAATGCGTATCTCATCTGATTCTTCGGCTTTGGTGGAGTGACATTGGGCTTACCCATGGTGTTGGCCTGTTTGTACATCTGCATATCAACCAATATGTAATTCCAGTTGCCCAACCAAATCGCCGACAACCATTCCATACTCGCAGGAAGGTCGATGCCGAACTGGATAGGCTGATAGAACTAGATATCCATGAACC